>PVKC010002227.1:0-44786 GCA_004027635.1 Crocidura indochinensis
AAGAGAATTGGGAAAATCATCTAATAATGTGAACAATAGCTATGATCATTGGTTATACCTCAGTATGCTGCTTAGGTCAGTTTTTCCCAAAGAGTGTGATACCTATCCCAGGGGTTGGAATGATATAGAAGAAAAAAACATAATAGCCCTAGGTGCAATTTGACAAAGAAGAGCTGCGACACTTTATACTACTTCACTTAAACAAGATTGGTTTGTTTTGGGCCACACCTGGTGGAGTTCCGGGGATTCTCATGGCTCTCTGCCAGAGATCACTCTTGGCAGAGTTTAAGTAACTATATGGGATGCCACAGGTAGATCTTGGGTCTGCCAGGTATAAGGCAAGGGCTCTAACTGCTATACTTTCTGGTCTTCAAACAAGGCATGAGGTGCAAAGTGATCTTTCTCCTGAAATGGTGAACTATATCAAATAAATTCAGGAACTTCTAATTTAATCAGAGATAACTAGAATGTGTCTAAACCTTAGAGTTTAGAACTTCAAAAAAGGGGTATCTAGGGGGCTTTTCTTTAAGACTCTCAGTTAGCAAGCTTACAGTCGAATGCATCGAATTGAGGGTGTGATTTTGCTTGACTCCTGTATTGTCAGAGATTATCCTGACCAACTGATAATGCAGGGTACCTCCAGGAATATACCTTATGATGCTTGATACTTGGGGGACCATGTGGTTCTGAGAGTTGAATTAGATTTGGCCAAACTTACAGTTGTACCTTACCTCCTGTACTCTTCCTTCCAGCCCCTCAAAGAATTTTAAATTTCCCTTTTAATTAGTGCTCCTTTTTTGTGTCTATCCATCTTTGGTTTCTAGAGGACAATTGGTGTCCTTCTAAACTCTTTAAGCTTAAAACATGCATTAACACATCTATCATTTGTTTTATCATTTCATTGGCTCAGGAGCCTATGGTTTAGTAGAAAATAAAGGATGACTTTTATGTACATTATGGTCAGATGTATGACATTTCTATTTTATTGGGTCTATATTGAACATTTTGATAACATCTCTTAAGTTTCTTAAAGAAAGCATGTGTGAGCTATACACCTTAAATATAGGATGTGTATTGCAGGTAGGGTGCTTGCCTTGCATGTGGCCAACTTGGGTTCAATCCCCAGCAGCCCATATGGTTCCTCAAGCAATTTCAGGAGGAATTTCTGAGCCAGGAGAAACCTCAGAGCATTGCTGGGTGTATTACCCAAAAGATAGCATGCGTAAATGTTTATTAAATTTGTTTAATGCATGATAAAATATATCCTATTCAGTTGCTAAGGGTATTCTTGCTTTTAGATAGGAAACCTGAACTTTAAAAAAAGAAAGAAATATAAAAATATAAATAAAAAGTACCTAACTTCCATGCAGAAAATCATTCTTTTGCAAATCTTAGACTGAAGTGTTGAAGATGAATAAAGTTGATTTAGTTGTTGGCAATGTAACTCAAGCATAAGCCTGGACAATCAGCTCTGACCAAGGCCCCCCACACAAAAATATGACTTTGGAAGTGTCCTGTTGATATTTTTTGAAAGAGTTATGAATTAAAACAAGCTTATCTCACCTTTAGAGTTTCAGTGTTAGCTGGTTCCTATCACCCTTGCATTCTTTCTTTCGATATTGTCTGACCCAGTTCAAATAACATTTCCTCAGAGGGCTGTTCTCTGGCCAGTCAATCTCATTCACCTCCAAGTATATTGCTTTCTTATATATGATGTCATATACATGATGTATTTTAAAGCAGTTTGATTTTTTGTCTATCCCTATTCTCATTAGACTAGAGAGCAAAATAGCAAAATCTTGTCTTTCTATCTGAGGTCATTCTATTGCAGTGCAGAAATTTTTAACATTTTGATCCAAATTCACCTTTCCCAATTATATTAGCATCATGAAACCCTTCCTTGAGGAAAATTTAAATCTACAATATTTTGTATGCAGTTGGAGAGAGTACATGGACCTCAGGCTAGGACTCCCAGCTGTAAATGTGTATTATAAATATTTTAAAAAATCTGAAATTCTGAGCTAAATATCATCTCCAAAATTACATGAATACCAGTATTAAATGTTCATATTTTTATGTTAGTAAATTATGTGTTCCCTTAGGGAATTTTTGTGACCCTCCAAAGGTAAATGAGGAGACTATCTATAATTCCTATATATTTTATTTATACACAAGAACAGATTTAAGACTAATAAAGAAAGGCTAATAAAAAAAACATACTGTATACCAATATAAAATGTATTTCAAAAAGTAAGAAAAAAATGAGTCAGAGGAAAAATAAAGCTGAAAACATAAGATGGGATCAGGAGAGAGATTCATACTCAAAATTTATGCTATGAAATTCAACACTCTTGCTAGAAGGTAGTAACAAATTTTGTGCCTGGATTTTTAGTAGCCAATGTGGAGAAGGAAAAGAAATCAGTTATGACTTGTGGAATGCCATATTTTATTCTGCTATATGAACATATGCATATGTAATGAATGGCAACTGCTTGAAAGATGGAAGCTTGAGCATAAGGAATAAAGAACAGACAAATAAGAAATAATATAGACCAAGAAATTTATTATTGTAATAAGAACTATTTCCAATATTTATTTTGGTAAGTGCCCTGACATTGATGCCTGAAATAACTGTTAATAAAATATTCAAAAAAAAAAATCCCAGAACTTTGGGAGATCAGGGATCTGGCTCATTGATAGAGATATGCCTTGCATATGAGGTCTTGTGTTTGAGTCTCAATACTGAAAACTATTTATTAATGATTAATTTTCAAACAAATAAAACTTTAGATGTTTATAATTACTATTTAATGGCTTTCTGGCACTTTTGTTAGCAGGAAATCTTGTAGAAAGGTTTCATTCTCAGATCTGTAAGGCTCTCCCCGGAACTATTTCTATTCTTCCCTGTTGTAAGCTGTTTAAATAATACACTTAAACCACTCTTTCTCTCCTCTAAGGGAAGGGTCATGCACATAGGACATTGACCAACATGAGTTATCCTAGCTAACCTTAATTTCCTTGGATAGAGGTCCATCAGGGACCTCTATGCTGTTTCTTTTTGAGAGAGCAAATACAATAACTAGCTTCTCAGAACATTATGTGGATTTGTAGCATTCTCTGAGGGGCTATAAATGGATCACATTGACAGCTTTATTTGTCATTCTTAAATGGAATGTGTTTCTCCCCCTTTATGTTAAATCGAAATCAGATGGCATTTCTTATTTTAATGTGGAAGGTTTTTTTTTAACTCCCATAATTGCAAGCGTAATTCATAACTGATACTATTCTGATTTACAAAATTTGTGTTTCGTTATTGGGAATGTATGTATTTGGAACGGAACTGAGGGAAAACAACTGTGTAAGATTTTTACCCTCAAGTTACTGAGATCCTGATAAAGTTGCTAGAATTCTCTCACCATATGGAAGCAAAAACATTCCTATTGCATTACATTTTAGAAGCAAGTATATTACAAAAGGAATAGCAGAATAGTCATAATCCTGGAACTAAAACCGTTTTTTAAATCTTTTATTTTCTTCATATATCTCAGATCAAGCCCTCTCTTTCTCTCCACATACGAACTCTTATTGATATATATCTACATATACATATATTGTTGACATATACATACATATTGTTGATATATACATTTATATTGTTGATATATATCAACATAAGTATATGTATATATACACACACAATGACAAAAGGACAAGAATGAAACTGCAAAGTAACACTTTCATGTCTTAGCATATTTGTTGTATGCTGAAACTACTTGCTGCATCCAAGGTGATATTTTTCAATAAAATACTTTTTAGCCACACTATTAAATACAGATAAAAAGAAGTCATTTCACATTAATTTTTAAAATTTTTAGAAGCTCTCAATGGGTCCTATTAATGTTATCAGAAAATGTAGTTAACCATTATTTACAAAGTTATTGATAATTGAGTTTTAGGTCTATAATATTTCCACATTAATCCCACCACTAGAGTCAACTCCCATCTTTAGTGTCCCCACACTCTGTCATTGTTCCACCTCTCACCCACACCTACACTCATTCCCTGCCTGTCACCTTGAGAGATGCATTACAAAATTCAGTGACTGCAGCTTAAATCTTATTTTCAGTGTTGCTGAGTCTTGTGTGCTAATTTTTAAATATTGGCTCTGAGTATATTACTTCTGCTTATTTTCAAGATCATTTTATGTGTTCATGCTTTAGAGTATTTTTGAGTCACCACCATATGTTCCACATACTATTAGAATGTAGTGAATGGTGTCAAGTGTCCCATGTTTGCATTTGGTTGGCCAACAGGACATAAGGCAAGGTAAACCTATCAAAGAATGACAAATAGTTACAACATGGTTTTAAATGCTTTAGATGGAAGTTAGGAGACTCTGGAAGTTTTGGTCCAAATCATACATAAGGAATATAGATAAGCATAGGACATGAGTTTTCAGAAATTCCTCCATAGAGAAGAGAGCAGGTGCAACATGAGAGATCAATAGCTTGGCAAAAAGGAGAAAAGATGTCGGTGATATCTTTTAAAAAGAAACGAATTTAAGAGATAAGCAATAAAATTGGCAAGTCTCCCTCTGCAGTGTTTCTAAAGAGTTAATGAGGAAGTATCAACGAATACTGGAAGACAAGTTTGTGATGGCAGATGCTAAATTCGGTGATGGATGTGTTGCATTTGAAATGTCTTGAAAGTAACACAGAAAAGAGCAACACAAAGATTGGATGCATGGAAGACTCCAAGAGCTGGATATAAACTTGTGACTCATCCCCACATCTATAGGTCTGGATATAAATGATATTCAGACAAAAGCTTGTTTACCTAGAGGAAGGTAAAAAAATAAATAGTGACACTAGGAAGACAGTCCTGGTGGCCAAATAGTGATGGATGAGAATATAAAGGATAGGAGTGTAGTATCAGAAAGAAACTTAGGAGAATGATGGGCCATTGGAGAAAAGAAATGGAAGGTCCCAGGTCTGGGGTTTGAATTAGAGAAAAATATTAAAACTGAAGTTAAGGAATTTCATGAACAGCTCTGCCTCTTCATCTCCCCAAAATGTCCTCTTGCAACAAGGGTAAATAATGCAAAAGCTTATCGATCAATATTGACTCACCTCACAAACTTGCTAACATTTCTGTGTGGAGAAAGGTGACTGGAGGTGAGCTAGCACAAAACACACGCTCAGATTTTTGTGACATAAGCTGTAACTCAGTTTCCCACCTTGTGCCTACTAAAATATGGAAATATTGAACCCAGCAAAATGGAACCCAATATCATAGCAATGTGAGCAATATGAATACTGGGTTACTGCAAAAGCTAAAGTGAAGTAATTTGAGTTGAAACAGGAGGTAAGAAAACAAAATGAACATGAATTATTTTCAGTAGTTTAACTATAGCGATGCAGAGAGATTGGAGGGTAACTTGAGACAGATAAGTAAATGAGTTAGTAGTTATTCATTCAGCAAATACTAAACCATCTTGTATGTGTCAGGCAATAGGAGAGTCACCAGGAAGACATTTTTCATTTCTACTGGTAAATAGGTCATAAAATATATTACATGTGATTATCTTGAATGTACAATGACTAAGTGCCTTGTGACCTGATTCATTAAAACAAATGCAGCATTTCCCCTCAGACAGAAACACTTTTCAGGAAGTGGTCTAATCCATTTTTGTCAATTTTCTAAAAGAAAAACAATATGAAAACTTATACTTTTTATTTTCTCTCATCTTGTTCCCTCTGTATTATATATTTTTTAAATCTTGCTATTATCACTTATTCAGAAAATATTTTCTAGAATGATGTCCATAACACTATGTTCAGATCATTTTTAGAACCATTTAATCTATTATTTATAAATTACCCACAAATTCAAACTCTAAATATTATCCTGTGAATGAAATATAAATGAGGCAGGATTTCTCTGGCTATCTTATAAGTTTCTTGTGAAGTCTTGACACTGTTGTACATAGAACTATAAAAAATATAGAGAAAAAATAGACATGTAAAAAATTTTAATTGAAGTTATAGTAAAAGATCTTTGGGTTTGTAAAAGAAGGATACAATGACTATTAAGAGAAAATATCTCTAAAAATATGAGTTATTTCAGGCATTGGGTAGTCAGTAACCAAGTGCGGGGAGCAGAAAACATCTTTGTGGTAGAAGAAATGAATGAAATAATAGACTGTAATTAGAGAAGTTATGTACAGGGTGGTAAATGTATTGTTCTCAGGTTGAGAAGTTTTCAACTTTGGGGCCCGGGAGATAGCATGGAGGTAAGGCATTTGCCTTTCATGCAAAAGGTCATTGGTTCAAATCCCGGTGCCCCATATGGTCCCCCGTGCCTGCCAGGAGCAATTTCTGAGTATGGAGCCAGGAGTAACCCCTGAGCACTGCCGGGTGTGACCCAAAAACCAAAAGAGAGAGAGAGAGAGAGAGAGAGAGAGAGAGAGAGAGAGAGAGAGAGAGAGAAGTTTTCAACTTTGATCCTGAAAGGATTTAAAGCAAGCAAGAACAGTATAAGGTTTAGAATGTAACATCATTTGGAAAATTTGAGAAAATATGTAGGTTAGATGCAGGAAGCACTTTATACAGAGGTCTTTGGGTGGATGATGTTGGATCATGATGAATTTCTCAAATAAAAGTACTGCAGAATATTTAGAGAGGAAGTAAAAAAATATCGTGAGAAAAATGACCATAATCAGTAGAGTGTGTGAGTTGTGGAGAGGAGCAGTGATGAAGAAAAATAATAAATATTATCTCAATCATAAAGTGAATTCAAAGACATTGACCTTAACTATGGAACAAAAGTTGAAAACTAAGATGGAAGCAAGAGAAGAAAAGAAAGGGGATATCCAGAAAAGTCCCTCCTTCAAAAAAAAGAAAAAGAAAAAGAAATCATTGATATAATGGGTGTGAATGAAGTTTTTGCCAACTAGCCATCTGAACAGCCTCGTGGAAGGATCACATTTAAGGGGAAGTAAAAAGAAAAAAAAAAAAGAAAAAATGAATAAAGTTAAGATGTAGTTTGTGTGAGATTGGAAGTAAAATTTCCAGGAATCCTAAGGAGAAAGACATGGGTTCAAAGATGAGGTTACAGTGTGTGATCTGTTATGTCTATGGATCATTGAGCTATATCTTTCCCCTTTATATTCATTCTCCTTTGAAACAGTCCATTTATGGTTTGTGTAGCTTTCAAAAGTGAATCCAGCTAAGTAGCATCTGATTTTCTCACCAACATCAGTGAATTCCCCCATACTATTAAGCAAGCGATTCAAGTTAAGAAGCTCCTATAAATGTGAGGAAGGCCCAGCAAGAAAGAGAACTAAATAATCAGAAATTGGAGGGTTAATATTTAGGGTTTATCTTTAAAGTTTCAGGTTTACCTCTAAAAATATACACTTGTAGAGTAATACTAAGTACCTCTATGGAAATGTTCATTTTCTTTTTTTTTTCTTTTTTTTTTTTTTTTTTGGTTTTTGGGCCACACCCAGTGACGCTCAGGGGTTACTCCTGGCTATGCGCTCAGAAGTCTCCCCTGGCCTGGGGGACCATATGGGGCACGGGGGATCGAACCGCGGTCGTCCAAGCCTAGCGTGGTAAGGCAGGCACCTTACCTTCAGCGCCACCGCCCGGCCCCGGAAATGTTCATTTTCTATCCTTCAGTTTTTATGGTAGGTAAGTCAGTCATGTCCATGTTGAATAGAATAGTTGGTTATCATCCAATGTCCCATATTATATGTTACATAAAAATTTTACTATAATTTCCGATCAGAAAAAATACAATGCTTAATTTCTTCGACAGAAATGTCATCTCTTCTTTCTCATCAAGGGAGTTATAGAAAAACATTTTGCCTTTGTGGTTACAAAAATCAAAAATATTTTTTAAATCCAAAGTATAACTTTAATCCTTTTAACTATAGATTGAGCATACACTCCTTTCTTAGTGTCCACACTGTTTACTTTTTATTCATATTTAATATATTATAAGCTATCTCAAGTGCTTAAGACCAAGTGTCAGTATATGTTTATTGAACGTTAACAAAATATCTGTCTACTCATATCTCACTTGAAATCAAATGGTTTCTTGAATAGCTGGGCCTATTCTTTCTATCTGGATGATGTAACTGATATTCAATAAATTTAAGGATTAAATTCACTTAGAAGAATATCTAGTATTGAATATTAAGTAGTATATACCAAGTCTGTTCAAATGACAGCATCATGCTACACTTCCTTGCTGAAATTTTGATGGATATCTGGTTAAACTGTAAAAGACATATGGTTGGCTAGCATAGCTCTGACTCTAATGATAATAATTAAAATGAAAAAAAATGAGTATCACTTGGGCAGATTTCTTTTTACTGATGAAATATTCTATGCTAATTATTTCCTATCCAGGCTTTGAAAATTTCAACAAGCACATGAAAGAGGAATTCCATCAGATAGTCTGGATTAAGTTACAAAGATGAAATTGAAACTTTATTTCCCTCTTTGTATGGTAAGTACCTCTTAATTTGATTCATACCATTGATTTTCATGAGTTTTTTGACCTCATTATTTTTTTACAGTAAAGAAATGGATATGTTTCTTATATAGAAATAACATGATTTAATACCCAGATTTGTCTTCAAAATGTTCCTTAAGAAAGGAATACCCTGTGTTTACATAAAGTATGGTTTTGTTTTTGGTTTGGGGGTCACACTCAATGGTGCTCAAGGGTTAGTCCTGGCTCTGTGATCAGAAATAGCTCCTGGCAGGCTGGGAGTACCTAATGGGATGCTGAAATCAAACCCTGTCAGCTACACACAAGGCAAATGCCCTATATACTCTTTTATCACTCCATTTAGTCAATTAGGGTTTTTATAAATTCTGTTTTAATATGTCTTATTGATATGATTAAAATTTAGATTTATTTGGGCCTACATGTTATTTTGATTATTAAAATGGTATTATTTCTGGGCCAGAAAGATGGGACAGTAGATAAGGTGATTGCCTTGTAAGCATTCAATGGCAGTTCAATCCCTGGTACCACATATGGTTTTCAGAAGTGATCCCTGAGCACAGACTCATGAACTTGTCGCAGAATTATATCATATATACATATATATTATATGTTATATGTACTATATAATATGTACATGAGAATTACATATATATTTATACTCATTTTACACACACTTCAAAATTCTTCAGTGATTAACATCTTGTGGGAAAGCTTGACATGCCAACTCTGAAAAGTCATGACCATACACACAACAGATTAAGAAATGCCAGATTGTTGAGTGGTGGCATTTCTCTTCAGCCCAGATGCTTTCGTTTGTAATTTCTACCACTTTGCAAATGAACCATCCCAAATGGGTGAAATCATCTCTTGAGGAAGTTGTCATCATATTGAATCCCTTCTCTGGGGTGTTAGGTCTTAAGAACTTGAAATATTTGCGACAGTTCGCATTTATTTTATTTATTTTATTTCTTTATTTAAGCATGATAAACTATGAACTGTCCTTCACCGGTGTTATCTTTCTCCACCACCAATGTTCCCCATTTTCCTCCTCCCCACCACCTGCCTGTCTTTGGGGACAAACATTGTATTTCTCTCTCTCACTATCATTGTCATGGTAGTTGTTAGTGCGGGTGTATCTCTAATTGTGCTCATCACACTGTGTGGTAAGCTGCATATTATGGGCTGGTCCTATTGGCCTTCATTTCTATTGTCTCTGGGTATTATTACCATAATGACTTTTATTTTTCTTAAACCCTACAGATGAGGCTATTCTGTGTTTTCTCTCTCTCTCTCTCTCTCTCTCTCTGATTCAATTTACTCGGCATAATAGTCTCCATGTCCATCTATTTGTAAGCAACAATAGATTCATATAGGAAAGTTCACTCTCTTTTGTCCACAAAATTGTTTATTTTATTCACATTACTGTATTCGTTTTCCTTTAGATGCACTAATGCATATTTAAAAAGAAAAAATTCTCTTTACAAGTATAGCATTGAGTACTGTCAAATTTTATTTATTCTAATGATTACTGAGAAGGCATATCTGAATTTGTGAAAAGGCTGGGTAACAGATAACTTTTAAACAAATGTGGCTTTTATTACTTTAACTACATATAGCAACTTCAACAAAACATTACAAAGTAGAAACCCTTAAGGAGACCTGGAATAATAAATCATAGGAATATTTTGTTATTAGCATAGAGATTGGATGTATGTAGGCTTGTAAAATGCCTGAGGTTCATTTAAAATTGTTTATTCTATGTCTAAAAAGTGTACATAGGATTGAAAATAAATGTTTAAAACATTTTATATAAACTATAGTGTTTGCAAGCCAAACATAAACATCAGCCGGGCTCATGAACAAATTATTAAAAGATTTTGAATTTACCAAAGTCCTAGAATTAATGAGATATTACCATGTGTGCATAAATAAATAATAAAATTTGCTGATCCTTCTCTCATATGGGTATTTCTGCTAATGAATCAGGATCCTATTTACACTATTAGTCCCCAAAGTAATTGCTTATCTGAGGAAGTTCTGTCTTATGGGTTTTCAAGTTAATTAAATCCATTTGCATTTTGTGTACACATTTTAAATTCTCAAGTCCTACTTTTTATAAACCAGATTCAAATATGTTCATGTAATAATACCTCTCATTATAGCATTACTCATTAATTTTTCAAGGAACTTTTAGAATAGCCATATGTATAAAATGCTAATTAATAAAATCCAGTCACGCTTTAGAAAAGTCAAATCATTAAATGTTACTTTTTTTTTCATTCAAATTTTGCTATTTGTAAGGGTGATTGCTAAACATACCTCCAATTTCTAGTTTTTGGTATGCTTAACATAGTAATTTTTTTGCTTTGATTTTGCATGACAGTCTTAATTTCAAGTATGCCTTTAGAATGATAATCAACCTTTTCCAAAAAAAAGTAGTTATTTGAGGTATGTGTCTATTTTATGGTTGATCTAAATCAATTGAAAGGTGCTAAATATGAAGACATTTTTCTAACTCTAAGATTGAAGGAACACTATATGGGATTATTTTGTTTTATGTTTTAATAATATATTTATTCAAACACCATGATTACAAACATGTTTGTGGTTGGGTTTCAGTTATACAAAAGAACACCAATGCAACCTTCCCACTACCACTGCCCCCCATCTTTTTCTTTCCCCACCCCCTGCCTGTATTCGAGACATGCATTCTATTTCTCTCACTCTCTACCATTGTCTGATAGTTGTTGGTGTAGTTATTTCTCTAACTGAACTCACCCCCTCTTTGTGGTAAGTTTCATATCATGGGTTGGTCCTTCCAGCCCTCATCTCTATAGTCTCTGGGCATTATTACAATAATGTCACTCCCACAGATGAGTGAGACATTTTCTGTGTCTCTCTCTCCTTCTGATTTATTTCACTCAGCATAACAGTTTTCATGCCCTTTTATGTATAGCAAAATTTTATTACTTCATTTTTCTTGAAGGCTATATAGTTTTCTATAGTATATATGTACACACTGTACATATATATACACAGTTTCCTTAGCCACTCATCTGTTGTCTAGTTCAGCCTTTATGGAAGACAATATGGTGATTCCTCACAAAAAAAAAAAAAAACAACTGGAAATTGAACTCCCATATTATCCAGCTATACCATGCCTAAGGATATACACTAGGAACACAAAAATACAATTCAAAATTGTCTTCTGCATACCTATATTCATTGCAGGGCTATTTAAAATAGCCAGAATCTATAAACAACCCAGAAGTTAGGGTTATTAAAAAAAGAATTTTTTTACCAAAAAGATAATATAGGTACTAAGGCACTTGCCTTAAACTCAGCTAACCCCAGTTCAATCACAACATATGGCCACCCAAGCAACCATGGATAAGATTGATCTCTAAACACAGAGGCATCGGTAAGCCCCAAGCACTACCAGGTGTAGCCCCAATTAAAATATTATTTTTCTTTCTTATAGTTTCTAACATTTGGGTGAGAATTAAACTAACGCATTGATAATAAAAATTATAAACTTCTTCTTTAGTTCTACATCACAAAAGTTTTCCAGCACTTTTCTAGAAGAAGCAAGAGGATAGGATAGATGGAGAGGCCAGACAAGACAGAATGCAGACATTAGATTTAGGTTATAAAGCAATGAGAGACCAATATGGTAGTACAAGGGTTAAGGTACTCTCTTTTCACTCAATACATTCTTGGAGCCAACTATGGCCCCATCAGCACCACAAGGAGTGAGCCCTGATATGGTGGATATTGTTGGATGTGCCTCACTTTATCCACCCCCCAATAAAATGGAAAAGTCACAGAAAGACAACTTGAGATCTAATTTTGAATTAGTACCTAACTGAAATATCTCTAGGTTATTATTATCTAGTTTATAATTTTATAGGTATATTGATTCTCCTTATAGGAAAATAATGCAGAGACTAAATAAAATTAAACTCAAGTTTCAGGCAAAAATATATCTGCATCTAAAAGATATATAAATAGAAAATTATATATTTTAATATCAGAATGAGTCCTGATTTTGTCCTTTCTAGCATCATCAGATATTAAAGAACTTTTATAAGCATATTAATATGGGATTCTGACACAGATGTAAAAAGAAAATCATTTTGATATGCTAAAACACTTATACATTTTATAATAGACATGTTTTGATTAAATTTAATGAATTTATTTAAATGATGATCTATGTAAAGAATAATGTCATTAGTCTCCTAAGTAGATAACATTTTCTTTGTGTCTAGAATTGCCCTTAGGAAGTGTTTCTTCTCATTTAGAGAAAGTAGGAACAAAGCGCCTGTATTAACATTTTTATAAGTTTTTAATAGTGAATAAAATATTAGTGTTTAGTGTAATATTGATTTTCAATGTAATAGTCCTTCATAATGGGATGTTAATTGGTTAAAATTAAATCAGACAGATTCAAAACCTCTGGAAATAGACCATCTAACACACTTTTTCAAAATTAGTTTCCAGAATTCCAATTAAAATGGTTTTAATCTGTCAAATTAAAACCACATCACAATAAAAGTTCTGTGCACTTTGCCAGACATATACCTACTTCTTTCCACTACCTCAGTTCCATAGAATAGGAATGCAACCATAATGACGAGAGGAGTGAGTGACGAAAGTGGAAGGTTCACCTATGGGCATTCCAGCTCTGTCACTTACTAATTGTAAGACTTAGAATATTTTTCTTAAGCTTCTTGAAATCACAATTTCCTCATCAGAAATAGTATTAATCTTATAAGGATGATCATCTAAGATTGTTGAAAAGTCAAAAAATTCCCAAAGGCAAAGTCTGGATATAGTTTTGATTCTCAAAGTTAGAGCAAGTTGAAAATGCTACTGGCATGTGGAGAGTAGATTCCAGGGATATTACTAATATTCCTCAAATGGACTGAACAGATCCTAACCCAAAGTATCCAAAAAGCCAAGATGGAGAAACCTTGGAGTAAAGTAAAATAATTGATATGATAAGCACAATAACTAATGCACAGTAAAGCCTCAAAAATATTAGTATAATTGCACTGTTTTCGTTGATCTGAAAAGTGAATCTAAATAACCCACATGATACTAATTTCTGATAATTATTAATAATTCAGTCAGTCCATCCTAGTATAGTTTATATAATGCCTTACTTGCCAAATCAAATTCTTAGGGTGACCATTTTAAGGTCCCCTTGGGAAAGGACTGGCCCTCTAAAATAGCTTAACAGCTTCAACAGGCCAATAGCTAGGATTGTACCAAAATTAGTGAACTACGATTCATTGTACCTTCTAAAAATAAGTAAAAGAAAACAGGAAAAGGTAGATAAAAAGTGACTCGGAGTACCAGGTGATCATTACTTTTTAACCTGTGTTATTGGCTCAGGAGTCTTTCTGATAACAATCATTTACTTTATAAAACAAATGTGTTTAAACAAATGGCTAAGAAATATGGTATTTTGGTTAATACACGATTCTGATTGACTTTGGACGAGGTACAGGAATATTATCAATTTCAAAATCAGTAGAATGCAACAAAATAATTTTATGTTCATGCTATTTTAAGGACTGAAACTCTTGTTTAATGCATTATTTTCGAATAGAGTTTGAATTTCAGTGTTAAGTCTTTGAACTGTGAGACTTTAAATTTGTTGCCTAACTTCCATGAACTGTTTCCTTCTCAGTTTAATAAGCATAAAATTACTTACTGGGATATTGAGAGGATTAAAGGAAAAATACAGCACTTGACACATTTTAATAGTAGATAATCAGTAGCAATTGTTATTTTCATCATTACTATTCATTTCTGTTCATCTTTTAGTCACTATTATGACCATCAGAACATCTGCAGCAGTTTTCATTAACAAAAGAAGTTCAAATTATAGCCATACCTCAAATAAAAATCTTACAATTGAGTCAAAATTTAATCATCTTGAAATTCAGTAAATGAAAATGGAAACACACATGCAACAAATGAAATTTTCCAGTAAGATTTTTTTCTACAGAAAAGATAGATTTTTTTTAAATTAAAGAATGACTGATGTACACATCTTTCTGGCAGATTTTAATATGGTTGATAATCCACTTTTTAATTAGCTACCTAATTATAATTCAATAGAAATTTCCCTAGGTAAATGTAGTAACCTATTTCGGAGAAGAAAATGGCACTCTGAGTGGGCACTCCTACTGTGAAATTTGACACTTTTTCAGGTTCAATTTGTTCTAAAACTAAATGGCTCAGTTGAGACAGAGAGAACTCTGTTGCATAACCTAATAATTCTGACTTTCAGGAAGGCTAAATTCACATTTTATCAGTGATTTTACTTTGCATTTTTATCTTTTGCTGAGAATGACTCAACTATATTGCCATCTTCCATCATCCTTAGATTTTAACTTTTGAAATAAAAATGCTTATGACTTCCAAACAATAGATTATTTTCTTGGTTGGTTGCTTTCTTCTTAATTTTAAGTTTTTCAGATGCAAAACATCTATCTGAATTCTACATTTTGGGGGAGAGGGATCAGCACTGAACTATCTGAGGGGATCAATTAATTTTATTTTCATTTTCAAAGTGTTTATTTTTATTGCTGTAGTGGGCTTACACTCCTGTTAATTATACTTTTTGTGAACACATATTTCAACATCATATTATCACCAGAAGGCCCTTTTCCTCCACTAGGTAGCAAAGACCCCTCTCATTCCCCGCCTCACTGCCACATAAGCTCAATTCTATGGAGAAAAGCTTCAGTTATGATGACTTGAGACATAGCTAAGAATACTCCTTGTAACATATATACCCTCACAATAATATTAGAATCTTATAATCTAATTCATCAAATACCCATAGATGTCAAGGAAGTAATAAATGTGTTTATGACCAAAGATTATTCACTGCTTATTACTGCTGGTAAGATATAAAACATTGAGGGAGATCTGACAGCATTTTAGACATTTCCAGTCAGTCATTATCATAACAAAAGATGAAGGAGGGATTTCTAGACTAAAAAGAAATAAATGTATAAGCAACTGGTGTCTGATCATTAAGAGTCGAAGGCAGGACCAGAGTGGTGGCGCAGCTGTAGGGCGTTTGACTTGCATGTGGCTGACCAAGAATGGACCACGATTGGATTCCCTGGCGTCCCATATGGTCCCCCAAGCCAGGAGAGATTTCTGACAGCATAGCCAGAAGTAACTCCTGACTGTCACTGGATGTGGTCCAAAATTAAAAAATAGAAAGAAAAAATTAAAAAAAAAAGAGTTGAAGGAAATTGCCAATGGTTAAAAATGCAATGAGTGAATGACAGGTTTTCTACTAGTTGATCTTCTAAACAGCAAGACTTTATTTTTAGGGGGAAAGAAAAGAAAAAAGTCAGAGAATAAAGGATAAAAGTTCTATGTTGTGTAAGTCCTCCTGTCCCCACAAACAATGTTTCTGGGCTTGAGCTGAGAAACGGTTTGAGTTATCTCTAAAGCCTGAGTTACAAAATGACCCTGTATCCTCCTGCTGAAGGCCAGCTGCTATTACAGTCCAGAAGGTTTACACCACAGAAAGTTTGATGCGATCTGAAGAGACTCACATACCAGAACTCCCAGTTTAACACGTCTCCCTATTTCTGGTTCAAAATTTATACTTTATGTTTATACTTCTGTCTAGTTAAGAATGTCAAGCCCCTGGTATTTTTTTCCTCAACTCCTTTCTGTCCATATCAAAGACAATGTATAAAAATTCCGTAAAAGAGAACCCCTAAAATGAAGATGGGAATGCAAACTGCCAAAAACATTGTCTTAGAAATGGTTAGAATAAACCCACTGAAAAATTTTTACATGCTGGTAACTTGTGCCATGCTCTGAAGAATTCCAAAGACACCGTTAAAAATTAAAAAGCGTCAGATTGGCCAATGTATGCTTCAATAGGCAAAAAAGAAATTTAATGTAGAGGGTGTTGAATCTGAATCGGTCTAAATATTATTAATTTAATGTTCACACTGCATTTTATGGTTTATAAACTGCTTAGCGATAATTTTATAAATCTATATTTCCCTCCTAGCACCACTGTAAAATATATCTGCGTTTTAGTTTTCCCATTTTATAGATGAGGCAACCTTTAATAAGTGATCTATTTTTTTTCTGTGCATATTGGTTAACTGGTAAATGATTAATTTATGTCTACATGAACTTCACCATGCAGAGTATTTATTTTAGTGTGAGTTGGTATTTATTTTACCCGCAAAGCATTACAGTATCCAATTATATATGCATGTTTTAAAGGCAGTAAAGCAGCCACTAGTAGTTAATGCAACATTAAGTCAGAGACTTTAAATTCACAGTAAATTCTGATTAGGGTATTTAAATCAACCGCCGTCCCATTCTCCCCGCTCTGATTTGTATGGTTGAGAAATGGTCTTTCCATAAAATGATCATGGGACACCTGTCCAGTGACTCATAAGCGATGGGTTAAGATTTCCAGAATTTAAAATCTTCGCTGAAAAATAAAGAACTGAAAGGTTTATAATTACATTTTGCAAGAGTGTAAGAGTAAATAACTGATCGTTTGTATCTGTCAGAAATACAATGAGCCTTAACTGGGAAGGACCATCTTGCTTGGTTCCTTCCTTCTTTTTTCTGCCTTTGCTTCTTTTCTTTAGCAATTCTTGCATCACTAAGATGATAGTAGCTGTTGTTGGGGAAAAGTGCAAAATCTCCTGCCGCACTGTCCTTTCACTGCTTCTTCATACTACACTGGACTGAGCTATAAGGACAAACTTATATAAGGAAAAAATATATATAAGGTAAATTTATTCCAATAGGTCCCAGAATGTTCCCAACTACTCGGGGAAATTCCATCCAAACTCTTAACTGTACATTAATAATTTCATTTCTTTTAAGAAAGCTCCTAAATTTCAGTCAGATTTTTTAAATATTGATTTATTTGAGGGTCACAGGATTTGGGGGTCATTGCTGGCAATATTCAACCTCATTGGTCAGCTCAAGGTTGAGTGCTAGAGCCCAAGAGCTGCTGTGTTTGGGTCCCTTGGAGCCCATGGAACCAGGAAAACATCTGCTGAGGCGTCTTCAGGGTGACACACAGAGATATTGTGGGGAGGGGAGCGTGTAGTATCTGGGATCAAACTGGCTTCCCTTTTCTTTTGTTCTGAGACCATCCCCAAAAGTACTCAGGGTCTATTCCCAGAACTTTGTAATAAACTGGAGAGGGGTGGGGATTGAGGGGGACAATCCGGTACAGAAAATCAAAGTCAGACCCCAATATGAGATGCATGTGTTCTAAATATTGGGGCTTTTTAATGCACTCCTCATCCCTGTGCTCTCTCCCCAGCCCTTTATCATGTAAAATATTTTAATTCATTAGAAATCCACTTTCTTTTCATGATCATGTATACATAGCTAATTCTTCTTCATTTATCTTGATCTCAAAACTCTTAAATCGAGTCAATAAAACTAAGCTATTTTTCGATTCATTGCAGAGAGTTCTGGGCCTAATTCACATGCAGAAGTTTCTAATAAAGTCTAAATATTGGCATGTTAGCTGTCAAAAGCAGATGATTTAAAACACATTGTATATACTGATACTTTAACTCTTGCATCATACAGATTTTGTCTCTTTGAAAATTAAACTGTATTTTGAAACTAGGAACGCATTTACAAATCCAGGAAGCATTGTGAAATATTTATCATTAAAATAAGTTTTACAGACTGGAGCATAAACTCCATTGTGTCACACCCACCAATTTGAGAATATCGTGTTTTTAATTTGTGTGATTTTCTATGAAGTCCGTTCCAGAGTATGAAATGAATCAGGGCTCCAATGTTTTAAAATCGATTTTAAAACAGTAGACTATTATTACCAAATAAATGTTATTGAAATATTCTCTTTAGGCTTCCTGCTTAGAAATCTGATACAAAAGAAATTAGCATTTCATTAAGTATTTATCTACCTCAAAGTTTGATATACTTGACCCTCAAATGACAGAGTAAAGAAGCCAGAGCTGTTCTAATCCTCATTACTACATATAGTTCCTGAAGCCCTACCATGACTGAAATCTGGGCTCAGAGCCAGAAGTTAATAGAGCCAGGTATGACCACTCCCCAAGTAAACAAAAATAACAACACAAAAAAAAATGACAGTGTAGTTTTTTTTAAATGATCACAAACATATTTCTAGTTGGATTTCAATTATAAAAATGAACACCCCCTTTAACCAGTGCAACCTTCCCACCACCAATGCCCCTCATCTTCTTCCTCCTCTACCCGCTGCCTATATTCAAGACAGGCATTCTATTTCTCTCACTCACTGCCATTGTCATGATTCTAACTGAACTCACCACTTTTTAGTAAAGGCATATATGTTTATAACATGTTATACAATAAAAGACAGCTATCTCATGGTTATATGTATAATCAAAGGAAACATTTCCAGTTTTAGACTATAAACTAAGGAATAATATAAATGAAAATATTGAGTCTAGTATAGAAATGTTTTTTTGTTTTTTGTTTTTTGGTTTTTTGGTTTTTGAGTCACACCCGGCAGTGCTCAGGGGTTACTCCTGGCTTCATGCTCAGAAATTGCTCCTGGCAGGCATGGGGGACCATATGGGGCACCAGGATTCGAACCGATGACCTTTTGCATGAAAGGCAAATGCCTTACCTCCATGCTATCTCCCGGGCCCCAACATATAGAAATGTTAATCTTTTCAAAATCTTTCCAATAAAAGCTCAAAATAAAATACTATTAAAGCTTTCCATCTATGCCGAAGTTCTATTATCTATACACCAGATCTTTTTCCAGTCTGAAACTGTTTCAACAGCATTTACAATTTATTTGACCTATATTGCACTTTCTAAGTTGGATATGTCATTCTCCCCTGAGAAGTCTATGTCCTTACACAGCTTTACAGAATTGCAGAATTAGATTATTTTTAATGCAATAATTTACTAAATGGGCAGAGAACCAGGTAAAATTCCCTTACATTTATTTCTTCATATTACACCATGTCCTCATAGAAGATGAAACACAAGCAAATGTCCCATTATTGTAAATGTTGAATTGGACTTGATTCTCAGGTTCCCAACCTTGTAACCCCAGAATCCATTATTATGGTGTTTCTCCTTTGTTGATTATCTTTTTTATATCATCCTGTTAATATTTTCCAAGCAAAGAAAACATATAAAAGAGAAATACTTATGTGAAAAACAATAATTTTATGCTTAGTAATAAAACTATATCCCTTATCAAAAAGACAACTTGTATAAAATCAATTGTAGCTGATTTTTCAGACCTGCCTATGAAGAATTTGCTGAAATGTAATTTTGTTCTTATGTTAAAAGCACAGCAGTCATACAATAACTACCTAAATTTATATGAAACTGATGAGTAGTGTTTCACCTTAAAATATCCATTTGGGGGGCCCGAGAGATAGTACAGTGGGGAAGGCATTTGCCTTGCATGTGCAGAAATGGGTTAATCCCCAGCATCCCATACGGTCCCCCAAGCGTGTCAGGAGTGATTTCTAAGTGCAGATCCAGGTTTACCCCTGAGCGCCACTGGTGTGGCCCTCCAAAAAAACTTTTAGTATACATACAACTTAAAGTTCTTATTCATAGAAACTTTTTTAAAGAAGTCATCAGAAAAAGGAAACTGAAAGGGATAGACAGACATGAACAGTGACTACTAACAATGATAGAGTAAGGTGATCCTTGCCCGTTAATATGGGCTTCTAGGTCATGTAGCATCCCCTAGAGATAGAAGACTCAATTATGTTGTCATGATTTTTAGACACTTGCCATTTACACCCACCAACCTAATCTGCTGGTTCTGAGTTCAGAGTTACTTGGTACATGTCCACTAGATAAAATTCTTTTTCAATAAACATATATATTATATAAATTTACATTTATTTCTTGCTATATACTTCTACGTATAGTCCTCTACTTACTATTGAAATATCCCAAAACTGAAACTCAGTAGCTCAATGAATATATATACTTATTATAATTAATATATCTACAGTCTTCAATAAGGAAATTTTTTAATTCATGTGACCTCTCATTTTAAGACCATGTAAGTTTTAGATATGCAAAGTGGTAAAAAGCTCTATTTTCTGGAAAATAAAGTAATTTCTCCTCCATGTTTGCTTAGAAAATATAGATATCCCAGGGCCTAGCAGTGGCACAAGCAGTAAGGCATCTGCTTTGCCTGAGCTACCCTAGGACAGACCGCGGTTCAAACCTCTGGCACACAATGTGGTCCCCCAAAATATATTTTATAGTTAAATTACCATACAAGCTTTCATCACTCATCCAGAGATGAATGCTAGTTTCTGAACATCCATTACATAGATATATTTGGTTTTAGAATTGTTAATAAGATCTAAAGAGGGCCGAAGAAATAGCATGGAGGTAGGGCATTTTCCTTGCATGCTGAAAGATGGTGGTTCGAATCCCAGCATCCCATATGGTCTCCTGAGCCTGTCAGGAACGATTTCTGAGTGCATAGCCAGGAGTAATCCCTGAGCATTATTGGGTGCAGCCTAAAAACAAAAAAGAAAAAGGAAAGAAAATATAGCTATACCCATCTATGCTACAAAATCTCCCTGCCCAGAGAAAAGTAAATTAAAAATAGTAAGAAATAAATACTGGCCTTAAACAAATAGTTATCTATGCAGTTTCACCCAAGCAGTAAGTAATATCAGTGAGATAAAACTCAGGTATGACATATAGCCAATCAACTAGAGTTGATTCTGTATTTAGAGATGTAGATAATTGGGGCCAGGTGGTGGCGCTGGAGATAAGGTGCCTGCGCTAACTTAGGACGCAGTTCGATCCCCCTGGCTCCCTATATGGTCCCCCGTGCCTGGTGTTTAAAGGCAGAAACACAGAGCTTATTGTTTGGATCTTCTTTTTTTTTTTGTTTTGTTTTGTTTTGTTTTGTTTTGTTTTGTTTTGTTTTTGAGTCACACCCTGGCTCTACTGGGATTCGAACCACCGTCGTTCAGCATGCAAGGAAAATGCCCTACCTCCATGCTATTTCTTCGGCCCTCTTTAGATCTTCTTAACAATTCTAAAACCAAAGATGTCCATGTAATGGGTGGTCAGAAACCAGCACTCATCTCTGGAAGAGTGAAGAAGGCTTGTGTGGTCATTTAACTATAAAATATATTTTGGGGTCTGACTTTAATGACATGAGTCAGAGAGAATATGCATGGGACCCTGTTCTAGTACTGCTGGATGTGACCCGAAAATCACATATATACATACATGAGCAAAGCATTTGTTCAAAGTGAACTTAATTCTAAGGCTGGAGAAATCGTACAGTGGGTAGGATGGTTATCTTGCATATATGTGGGTGACCTGGTTCAATCCCCAGCATTCCATTTGGTTTCATTCTTACCTGGAATGATCTCTGAGCACTATGTAAATTGTAAGAATAGACTTGCATGCCAAACCCCAGAAAAAAAATTTAAAAAACATTCAAACTAGGTCCCAAGAGAGATGGTATAGCAAATATATGCCTTTACTCAGTCTACTACTGTTTGATCCCCGGCAGTGCTAATATAGTCTCCCAAGCACCACAAAGATGTATCCCTGAACACAGCAAGAACCCGGGAATTAGCCCTGAGTACAAACCCCATATCAAAAATATTATAGAGGTTGAAAGATAGCTCAGAGGTAAGGGGACATGCCTAGCATTCATCCAATCAAATTTGATCTCTAGCATCACATGTTAAGTATCTCTCAGAGCAAAGCCTAAAACCACAAGTGAACTCCAGCAACTCTTGAGTACCACTTGGGAGACCCTCAAAAAACAATTGTTTGGGGGCCGGGCGGTGGCGCTGGAGATAAGGTGCCTGCGCTAACCTAGGAAGGACCACGGTTCGATCCCCCGGTTCCCCATATGGTCCCCCGTGCCTGCCAGGAGCGACTTCTGAGCGAATAGCCAGGAGTAACCCCTGAGCGTCACCGGGTGTGGCCCAAAAACAAAAACAAAAAAAAAAAAAACAATTGTTTATATATTCTAACCATAGTTAGTAAAAGCAAAGAGAAGTTAAAACATTTTTGTCAGTCTTGTATTTTTCTTCCATTATCTATCCACATCTCCTTAGTTGATCTGGCTACAAAATAAGTTATGAGTACAGTTGCTATTTTTATTTTTTTATGAATTGATCTCCTGTTTCCTTTTATTCCAAGTAAGCATTATATTATTTGCTTTAAGTTAATTTAGCAAAACTCTTAAATCTATATAACTGGTAGGGTTAAAGGGTTAGGGCATTCCAAATGAATTATAAAGTTACAGATACACAGATGAAATACTTTGAATCATGCACCAAGGTAAAATCAACATTATATTTATATCCTAAATATAAATATAAAAGCCTAGAGATGGTGTTTTCATTTTAAAAATTAAATAGTATCAAGTTTGGGTTGAACGTATTGTGGCATTCTGATAAGCTTTTTTTGGCCTGGATTTATTCATGAACAAATAATTTCCTCTATGAAAATATTTATGAGATGATTGTTAGATAAAGAGGGACAAATATTGATATCTCTCATATGTAAAGAGTGGGATATAAAAGAAACAGAACCTAAGATCTGTTCCACAGAACTGACCTCATCTATGGAAGCATAGGGGTGATCAAATGGGGGTAGGAGGGAAGAGAGGGGCTTGTGGAATATCTGTGGAGGGAAATTTCAACTCCAGTCTGTGTGTTGAGTTGGAACAATATATTCATGGAACTATAATTACTAGTATTCTGAATCATGGTACCTCAATAAAAAATGGGGGATCCAAGTGTATAACCTAGATAGAAGTTAAATAATTTAATAATATTAAATAAGGGTTGGGTGTTTTTTGTTTGTTTTTTGGTTTTTTGGTTCTTGGTTTTTGGAACACACCCGGTGAGCTCAGCGGTTACTTCTAGCTATGTGCTTGGAAATTGCCCCTGGCTTGGGGGACCGTATGGGACACCAAAGGATCAAACCGTGGTCCATCCTAGGTCAGCACGTGCGAGGTAAATGCCCTACCGCTTGTGCCACCTCTCCAGCCCCTAAATAAGTTTTCTTATTGATGATATTTTTGTCTTTTTAATGTGTAGTTTTACTTCCCAGATCTCCAGCTTTCTATTAGATCAATTTTCTTTTTTTATTTGTATTATTTTGGGGTCACACCCAGCAATGCTCAAGGGTTATTCCTGGCTCTGCACTCAGGACTCACTCCTGATAAGTACTTGGATAATAATAATAAGATGCTATGGATTTAACCTGGGGTGGCTGTTGCAAGGCAAGTGCTCTGTCTACTGAATTACCTCTCCAGCCCTAGATCAGTATTTCTTTTTTTTATCTTTATTTAAACACCGTGATTACAAATATGATTGTAGTTGGGTTTCAGTCATGTAAAAACACCCCCCTTCACCATTGCAACATCCTCATAACCAATGTTCCAAATCTCCATAGAGTACCCTGTCTGTACTCTAAACAGGCTTTCTGTTGCCCTTATTCATTCACATTGTTAGGACAGTTCTCAATGTAGTTATTTCTCTAACAGCACTCAAAGTGCTCTTTATTGGCCTGAGTGCAGCATTGAAGTTTTCAGGACTGAATATAAAACCCAAAGCATTCACAGGAATTGCAATATTTCTGCACTTCTTTTTTTTCTAAAATCAAAATCTATCCATATATAATTTATTTTTAAATTTTTATTATTTCTATTTTTATCATTTATTTTATGCACTATTAATAAATAATATATAAATAAATTTATATTATTATATGTTACATACAAATAAATGATGAATTAATGCATTCAATATTTATCATTAATAAATAAACTATTTATCAAATTTATTAAAAGGAAAACAAAGAGGACTATCTCAAATAAAACTCTATTTATGCAGAAAACATTCAGAAAGAGAATGAACATTGTTTTCAATATTATTTGAAAAGAGACAAGAAGATGAATTAAATGACCACTTGAATATCCCTAGTCCTGTGATGTTGTAATTCTCTTAGCTTTCAGCCTCTGGTTGAAATCTACTCTTAATAAATAAAAACCTTTAATTCAGGGCCCTAGTGATAGTACAGCGATAGGACGCTTACCTTTCATACAGCTGACCAAGGATTTTCCTCGGTTTGATCCCTAGCATCCCATATAGTCCCCCAAGCCAGGGGAAATTTCTGAGGTCATAGCCAGGAGTAACCACCGACATCACCAGGTGTGGCCCCAAAACAAAACCAAAAATAAACAAAAAAAAAATCCCTTAAATTCAAAGAATCTGCTTGTTTCTTAAAAAGCTATTTTCTTAACAATTGTTTACATTTATACTGAGGCAATCCATGCTAAATCATTGAATCAAAAATAATTTTAAAAATTAGCAGAACACTATGAAATGACAAGGAATATATTTCTTGACTTTTGTCTCTGTTGCTTCACGTTAGTAACACATACATGTGGTGAAAAGATTCACCAAGCCACTTTCTTAAACCTAAAAATCACGCTTTCTTTCTAACCATGATTGTTCTATCTAAACATCAGAACTTTCTAAACTTCAGCAGATATTTTATTTCTAAATGAGGTTAATAGCCTAAGCAGGACATCCATGGAGCAAATGACTTTTGACAAGGCAGAAGATTAGCAGCAGCTAGATTAAGCGGTCTTTAAATTTATCATTTAATCCACCACGACTGGTTTTGTGCCGTCTTAAGCCAATAAAGTTATATGGAGGCAAAACAATTAGGTATTAGTTTTCACTTATTATTTCATCAACTTTTTCAAATCAGTAGAAAACTAGATTTTGTCTTTTTAAAAGAAGTGAAAAATAAGACTTTCACACCTCAAAGAGTTAGTATGCTTGATTCTGGTTAAATTCCCTACCATTATTATTGCTAATACTGAGGATAGTAAGTGTGTTCCATATAAATGAGCTGCCCTGAGCTAATCTCTGGCAATAGTTCCCATACGTTATTTATGTTGAATCATCACAACTGAAGTTTTACGAAAATAAAAATAGTGAGTTACACATGGATTCTGAAACAACTTTCCTGTTATTGACTTCGAAGGTCCATGAATATTTTTACAATGAGATTTTTCAAACTTTCACTTGGTTTTGTTGTTGCTGTTTGGTGCAAGTGCAATTTGGATGTTAAAGAATGAACACAGAAAACCATAACATTAATCTTAGACTGTAAAGCCCCATTTGTGTTGTGACATAAATATAAATGTAAAGCAAGCAGAAAATATGCGATGTAAGCTCTTTTCTGAGCTTATTACTGTTAGAAAATATTTAACTCCTATGTTGTCTAGTAGCTGTTCTGTTGGGTGCTTTGTAAATGTAAAATGAATTATGCTCGTTTTGAAAATGATTCTGAAACTCCACAGTGAACTATTTTTATCAAAATGTGTTAGCTTCTTGAGTAAATGTGTAGCACTGAACTAAAGATAATTGCTAAGAGTCATAAAATAGAGTTAATATTAAAATCATGTCTGAGTTATATTGATCAGCAAATTTTTCTAGTAAGGTTCTCAAAAGAGAGAAAGAAGAGTGTGCTATTACAAATATTCCTTGTCTCTTGAATCTTAATGAGAGAATAGTAGTTTTATATAATGCAAGTGTACAGTATATAGTTGAATCAAATATAAGCCATTAGCTGGAGAGATAGTACAGGGGTTAATGTGTTTGCCTTGAACAACTTGTACAATTTGATCCTCAGCTTTGAATATGGGCTCTAAGCATCACCACAAGTGATCCCTGATCATAGGTCTAGGATTAAACCCTGAGCTAGATCTGACTCAATCAAAAGCAAACAAACCAACAAAACCCCTTGTATACAAAATATTGGGGAACAATATTTAAGCGATGAGTTTGAGTAGAATAGAATAATACCAAATGCAACTTATATATGTGTTTATGATTGCATTAGGAAAAAGACTATCACAGACAAATGATTACTGATCATAATAACATTTTGCAAAACGTCAGAGAGCAAGTGTCCCACAAAATACTGAATGATCCCTCTTCCAGGGAGAATTGAAGAGCACGTTAGAAACGCAGTTTGTCAGTGAGGCATTGACTCAAACTCAATATTTTCCCAGGACCTTGGATATATCAATCCAAAAGTTGCCTTAATTTGCCGGCTGCATCTCTGCCAACATCAGAAGGGCTAAAGGGTAAAATGTTTGACATCCTGTTTTGTTTTCAGTTGGATCGAAGGTCATTACTGCTCCACTTCTTTAAGTTCTAAAAAAGTAAAAGTAAACAGACCCTAAAAAGCAAGAAAGAGCTAAATAAGGTGCCCGGGAGATAGCTCAAAGGACTAGAGTACATGTCTACATGTCTTGTATACTCAAGATCCAAGTTCATATCCCACACACCCTACACTTATACACACAAACAACACCCCCAAGTACTGCTAATGTAGCCATAGAGGCATTTGAATTCTATCAGAGTTGCCTGATTGCTAGATCTGAACAAGAAATATTGTATCATGAACCAGAGCATTGAACCATCAAGCCCTATTAGTTGAAAGTAGAAGCAAGTATCTCGTGTCACCTGGGCAAGAAAGTCTATGTTGTTGTATAAATAAAAAAAAAAGTTGTAAATACTTTAGAACTAAAAGCTTCTAGGTCTGGGGCCGGGCGGTGGCGCTGGAGGTAAGGTGCCTGCCTTACCGTGCTAGCCTTGGCTGGACCGAGGTTCGATCCCCCGTGCCCCATATGGTCCCCCAGGCCAGGGGCGACTTCTGAGCGCATAGCAAGGAGTAACCCCTGAGTGTCACTGGGTGTGGCCCAAAAACCAAAAAAAAAAAAAAAAAGCTTCTAGGTTGAAAGAGAGAAGCCTTAATTGTCATGAATGATGATGACCCCAGACTATCTGATGACTTCCGTTGAAATATAACTGTGACTACGGATCTCTTGGTCTCCCAACATCTGCCTACTCAGAAAATCCTTTAATAAAATTAGAATGTATCTCTTTATAAGTTTCAATTATTGGTTTTAAACATAACCTTAAATTTTAACAAAATTTCCCCTCTTTAATTAACTGGCAAATTCCTTTTATCTGTTTCCTCTTTCTCTAATGATCTTCCTTTCCATAATCTAATCACTTTCCTCTGAGCATGCTCTATCTTTTTATTTTGTTTTGTTTTGTTTTTGGGTCACACCCGGCAGTGCTCAGGGGTTACTCCTGGCTCCATGCTCAGAAATCGCTCCCGGCAGACACGGGAGAACATATGGGGCACCGGGATTCAAACCAATGACCTTCTGCATGAAAGGCAAACGCCTTACCTCCATGCTATCTCTCCAGCCCCCAAGCATGCTCTATTTTTTAAAAAGTTTTGCAAACTCAAGAATATAATCTGACCTTCACAATTAGCAATAGCCTTATTCCAAGGACTATCTTCCTGTTAATGCTGAATCTTTGTTACAACTGCATCAAATACTTCACTATTCTTAGCTACTTGTCAAATATCTAAATTGTCACGTGTTACCCATCACATGTAACCTATAGTTTGGGTTTTTTTAAGTCTATAGAGTTTATATTTACTTCCACTAATTAATTTAATTACCTCATTAAATGTCTTCACTTCAACTTTTTTTAATTTAAAGTGGATAGTGTATTCTAATTTTATCATCTAACTTATTTACTAAGTAAAATTCTAACACATAATCAATTTGATTAGCATAATTTTAATTTATTCTAATGCCCTCCCTTTTTCAGTGTTGACCATAATACAGTAAGGAATATCATCATGTGAAATGTACTTCCAGACAATCAGGGATCATTTCTTTGTTTTTCTTTGGCGGGAGTCACACCCAGCAGCGCACAGGGGTTATTCCTGCCTCTACAACCAGATATCACTCCTCGCAGGCTCAGGGGACTATATACTATGCCTGGATTCAAACCACCATCCTTCTGCATGCAAGGCAAACGCCCTACCTTCATGCTATCTCTCCAGCCCCAGGGATCATTTCTTTTTGTTTTTGTTTTTGTTTTGTTTTGGGGTCACACCCGGCAGAGCTCAGGGGTTACTCCTGGCTCTACGCTTAGAAATCGCCCCCAGGGAGGCATGGGGGACCATATGGGATGCCAGGATTTGAACCACGGTCCTTCTGTATGAAAGGTAAATGCTATCTCTGCAGCCCCATTTCTTAATATCCTCCAAGTGTGTCCAGTCAGCCAGTTGCCAAGACTGTGGATTTCTAGCTCCTATTTCTTGCTGCACCAACAAAATGCTGTGCAATGTCTCAGCAATTATCCAGTACTGAGTATCCAAATATATTAATGAGACCTGTGATTAGCCCAATAACACAAGAAAAGAAAATGATATTCATCAACAATATTAGCTCTTCCTTGGCTAATCATTTGAAGCCCAGTTTATTTAAGGCTCAGTCATCTGTAAATTTAAGAAACTGTCATCCTATGCCTTTAAGAAAAATAAGATCTACATTTGTCCATGTTTTGTACATCATGCCTGCTTATTTGCTTCCTCATATGTGGCCAAGCAGCAGTTCAACTGATTCTATTTGCAGTGGGAATGTATTGTATTTTCTGTCCTTGAGACTTAGCACAGTGTCTGGAACATAAGAGTCATTCTGCTATTTTTAAGAATCAAAACAGTCAAACCTGGTATTTGAGTAGTTATATTAACCTTTGAAAACTCTGTCATAGGTTAGATACATATGAACAAAATTAATTTATATGCTCCATTCTTATTTAGAATTGGACAAAGGAACAGCCCCCATCTGACCACAGATTATGCTTATTTAAGATTCATGCTGGTTATCTTCCTGGATTGTATAGAACATTCCTCAAGTTTCCAGAAAAATAACTGCATTTCACTCATGATCTGAATGTCATTTTTTCTAACTCTCAGGGGGGAACTATATTTTAATGGTTTCGGAGAGGACACAAGAAGAGAAAATGTGTAGAGACATTTGAGAGCGCAAGAGGAAGCAGTAAAGTGGAGGGGAAGTAGAAAGGCAGGAACTGTTCCAGTTCATTTCCTTGAGGCTTTATCCCTTTATTCCCCTAGGACTGGAATTCTTTTGTTTCCACTTAATTTTTCCAGACACATTCTCCTAATACCAACCTTCCTCTTCTAGCTCAGGGCAGGAGAATTTAGGTGAGACTACATCTAAAGATAATTATGGGATGATCGCCAAATCTCATGTTTTAGAGAAATCTTGGTAATTAATTGAGATTATTCAAGATAATTCCCAAGCACCAAAGCGTCTCTTTGAAAAGTCTCGAAGGTGTGAGCCAAGAAAAGGAACCTCTGTGGATATCCATCCTGTAACTGAGAATGAAGTCACATTCCTCCATGTTTGTTTTATCTCTGCTTCTCTCAGAAAGGGAAGTCAATCAAAAAAACATTTTCTCCTTGACCTACGCCCAAAACTCAGAAGTCTTAAAATTTATTTTTCTTTTTTTGGTTTTTGGGTCACACCCGGCAGTGCTCAGAGGTTACTCCTGGCTCCATGCTCAGAAATTGCTCCTGGCAGGCACGGGGGACCATATGGGGCACTGGGATTCGAACTGATGACCTTTTGCATGAAAGGCAAACGCCTTACCTCCATGCTATCTCCCGGGCCCCAAAATTTATTTTTCTTTCTCAAGCATAATGTTAGCATCAATTCAAGTGACAGGTTCATATCATACTAGAACAAGGTTCCATAATACCTTACATGTATTCTGAGTTTTTTTTTTTTTTAATTTGTGTTTTCATTAGGGATTTTGCTTTTCTTTTGCCTGAGTGTCTCTTTACCTGGATTTCTCCAACGTTTTAGCCTTTAAGCCTTACTGATCAAGAGAAAATACACAAGAAGAATGCCATTCCCAATCCCACTGACTATCCTGTGCAAAGCCCATGCACAGTGTTTAACTTCCCCTACTCTGATTTATTTTTCTTACAACAATTTTTTTAATGTGGAAAAATGATTATTTTGTGAATTTTTTTTCTTTTTCCCCCTGCATAGGCACAGTAACTATTGGGGATATTATAAAGGGAATTCCCTTGGCCTAGGAGACAACAACAATTATTTTAGACTAGAGATACTTGTCTGAATATATCCCCTGCTCCCCCCTCAAAAAAAAAAAAAAAACCCACAACAATTCCACACCATTTGGGGCTGATTTTGAGTCTATAAAGGGTCTGAATATTTTAAAGCATCTGCCTAAGATGGAAAGACAATGTTCCTTGACAAATGCTCAGGTCCCCTGTGCATAACAATAAATAAAACCTCCACTCCTGTCTGAATTAAAAATATGCTTTATTAATTTGTTTGCTGTCTGTCCTTCCAGAGAATAATGCCTTTACAAACAATGATCTTGTTTTGTTCACTTTTTGTGCCCCAGTGCCCAGAAGAGACTTGCTAAAGAAAAGTTTCTCAATAAGCGTATGTTCCGTGAATAAAGCAAAAAATGAAATTTTCAAGATAGAAATACACAAAAACGGGGACGATCGTTTAATAGCAACCATCATGCTTCCATCTTAGAATTTCCAACTATTTTTCAGTTAGGACTTAGGTACAAGTACATCAAAGAAAAATATTTTTCTGTTTGTATTTTGGGGGGTACATCCAGCTGTGATTAGGGTTCACTTCTGGCTCTGTATTTAGGAATCACTTCTGGCAGGCTCAGGAGAGAAATGGGGTGCCACGGATCTTACCCAGATCAACCCAGTGCATAGCAAATGCTCTACCAGAGTTTATATACTATGCACTAACTTGAAAAAATTGTTCATCTTAAAGTTGCTTATCTTAATTTTCAGGTTATAATAAAAATTGTTTTGATCGCTTAAAAACCACTGTACAGACAAGTTACAGATATAGAGAGCTGAAATTCAACAGTATACATAATCTAATTCAGGAAATCATACGTTTGCAGAATGTTCCAAATATTTTGCAACTTCTCAATCTTTTCAAAGTCTTTTCCCTTTCAAATATTTATGCATATAGAAATCTTATAATCTGTTCCCTGAACTTTTAAAAGTATCTGTCTCATAAATTTGCCACATCAGTTTGAAATCCGTTAGGATTTGAAACACACACAGTTCTGGAAGTATTGTTTATATTGTTCAAAAGTTATCATCTGTTACTTCTGCATGCATGGTCAAACTGTTTCCTCTTCTAAATTAGAACAAGTTTTTCTTTTTTTTAAGTATCAGTTCCCCCATTTATTTCCTTAAATTGTTTTGAGAATAAAATTGCCAAAAGCCAAGTCAATGACCTACCAGGTTTTGTAATTTGGCAAAAAATAAATAAATAAATAAATTATATAATCGATGGTAAGAGACCAGTATCAATACTGTATCTCATAAACACCTACCTCATTAAATCTTAAGTTTATTATACTACAGTGTACATCAAAATTAAGGTAATAGAAACACACTTAAAAAAGACTTCTCGGGGGTCAGAGCGGTGGCGCAAGCAGTAGGACATTTGACTTTTATGCACTAGCATGGGATGGATCAGGGTTCAATTCCCCTGCATCCCATATGATTCCCCAAGCCAAGAGTGATTTCTGAGTGCATAGCCAGGAGTAACCCCTTAGTGTCTCTGGGTGTGGCCCCAACCCTCCAAAAAAAGGCATCTCAAGAAATATTACAATTCAATAATTAATAACTGAGGACACTATTATGTGTCAAACATTGGAGCATGCCTGGTACCAAAATGAAGGCAAAAAATATACTTTGATACTGAACTATCAAAGAGATAGTTCAGTCAAGAGGAACCATGTTGGATTACTCCACCCTTCCCACCACAGCACATAAAAACCTTAAACACTTTCACAAGTGATCCCTGAGCCCTGAATACCACCTAGCGAGGCTACACAACTAAACAAAAATACGCTATTCAGAAACAGTTCCCCAATCAATTTTCCCAAATATTTATTGAAGACCTGCTATATAGTGTCAGCTACTAGGGTAGGCACAAGGTAAGCAGGGAGGAGCATAATATGAACCATACAAATACACGAGAATTCAATCTCAACTGTTTGCAAACATACTGCCAGCTACGATACTGCTGAGTAGTTCACCTGATATATAAACTGAGAATAAAATGCACCAACCTGAAAAACTGTTTTAACCTAGAGAAATGAAATCATTCACAACACTGGCAATATAAAAATAAGGAAAGCAAATTACCTATTCTTAACTAGCTTGAGATTTGTAGATCACATACATAAAACTAAGCATTTCCAGAATACTCATTAAATACAATATAATACAGGATAAAATGTGATACTATAAAATAAATTGTCTACTTGACTATTCACATGTTGGCCTTGATCCCAAGATATATTTGTGGGATCCTCCCACGCAATGATGAAAGGGTCAAGGAACCAATTTTGGAAATATTCAGACAACCTAGCCAGTTGAATCAAGAGTAGGGCCTGAAAATGTGACATCTGGGACCCCTCAGGGTCACCCAGGTAAGCTTTTGACTTCTTGGCCTATGCCCAGATAAGGTTGTGTGCCAGGCAGTACCAAAGATCAAGCCAGTGCCACAGCCCTTATTGTACTATTTCCCTGGACTCATGGTGTGTTTTATGAACAATGAAATACTCCCCAAATGTTAAATAGCTCTTTAATAAGTGATGCGTCCTAACTAATTGTCCAATTATGTCTCAAAAGTCAAGGTACTCTTAAGGCAGAATATTTCCATAAATTTCATTTTAATATTAATCATGAAAAATTTCCTTAAGTTTTTAGGAACAAAAGAGTCGATAAGTTTCTGTCTTTATGGCAGGGTTTTAATAGATAAAATTCAGAGTCTTTCCAAGTTTTATATCGAGGTCAAATTAATTGAGAGTATTTTATATTGGATCTATCATGTAAAATTCACAATCTGATCTTTGCTCTTTACCCTGAGTTAGTGAAGTTGCTTTGTCCAAAAAAATAAATTAATATCTTAGCAACTTTGCCAACTTTAAAAATATATTTCTCACTAATGTATAAACCTCCTTTATAAAGAAATAGCTGATAATCTGTGGTTCTAACTTCTGATGTATTAAAACAGTAAAGTTGTAAGTGTAATCAGTGACAAAACATGTAAAACAATTGTTAAATAGGACAAGAAATAACATGTCCATTTGTTGCAAAAATATTAAAATGATAAAGAAATGTTTGTAGTGACTCTAAAGTATCTGACCCTAGAATATGGTGCAATGTAAATATTTTTTGAGTAATATTTTTTATGATCTTTCTTAATAGAAGTTGTATAGGTAATTGCTTAAATCTCAATTTACTAGCAGAAATTCCACCAACTATTTTTCATATGTCCCCCAGAGGGCAGTAGTGACCCAACACACAGGAATGGATTTATGACCAAACTGTTATCCTACCTGGTATACCCTAATCTTTGACCATTTCACACAGATACTTTCCATAAGATACTTTCCATAAGTTGGCAAAAACATATTTATTTCTAAATACATAACTAAAAAACAAAACCGAAATATCTATAAGAACCAATGCAGCAAAGAGCATTAGATGAGGGTTATCAAAACATACGCAATAAATACTTGGTACTTTAAAGTACAGAAGGACTAGATGGCTTAGATCATTGAAAAATAAACCAAGATGTGTCAAAGTGAAAAAGATCATAATTAAAGGTCCTTCTTTCCCTGTAGGTAGTTGGAAACTACCTAAAATATTACTAGCTTCTTATTCATTCATTCATTCACTCAGGTGTATCTAAAGTGTAATAACATTTGTAGTAGATGCTATCTCAGATAATGGAGAAAACTAAAGTCTACTACAAGAAGTTTATAATTAAGAAAGTGATATTACTTTATTACTTTATACAATAAACAATTTCAAAAGAAGCACATCCAGCTGTTTATGAATTTTGTTAGCAACAATATAAAAGTCTTTGTTCCGAGGCCAGAATTAGCTCAAAGGATTGGGACCATGTTTTGCATACAAGAGGCCCCACGAGCACAAGTTCCCCAAATCACTTCCAGATGCATTACTCATCACCAGATATGGTCCGATACACAACAAGCCTGAGCTTGCCTTTTGGGCATCACCAGGTATGCCCCCCTCCCAAACAAGAAACATAGCCTTTTGCTTCATTTGAAATCTGTTTCTATTTCATTTAGAGGAACATAGTTTCAATCAATGTATTTGTTCAATTCTAATCAAACACATAAATTTATGTTTAAATGGTGAGTATGAAACCATAGGAAGCTTCTGAGAAGGAAGGAAGATTCTTAGTGTTTGCTTTTCCAGTTCTGAGGTTTTCTGTCTTAGCTACCGTTGCTGTTTAAATGTTTTCTCCTGCTCAAAGATATTTTTATGCAAAGGGTGCAATTTTCCAAAGTTTTTTTGCAAGGCTTAACTAAAAAAATATACATAAATGTACATATATATATATATATATGAATTTATCTTCGAAAACTCATTGTATTCAAGTTATTTGCTGATTAAACTTCTTTAGTCAATTTCATCTTGTGAAAGTTGGAACATGATGTAAACCTCAAGTATGTGAAGGAAAAGATTAATGAGATCAGAATTATAATTGGGTCAATATTTGCTGAGCCATTTGGGTTTCTGTACGAAGGTAATGAAAACTGTCTACCTTTACAGCAATGCATGACTCTAAAAATATTCCTGTCATAACTTTCGGTTAAGTCAAATGGAGTCGTTTGTTTATGTCATTGCTTGTTTATGCAAAGAACTTTGGCTGGAAATCATAAATATTTTTGCTTCTTCTTGGGAGGTTATTCTCCCATTGGATCTGTATTACAATGAAGTCTTCATTGGATGTTAGAAAATTCAATGATTTACTTTAGCAATAGGGATGGTAAATGTTTGTGATCTTCTGACTCTATGTTAATAATCACTTATTCTAGTACATGGAAATGAGTGATTATTTCAAGTGGAATCGCTTTGGAGAATTAAAAGCAGAATCAATATTATCGGTGTAGAATCTATATTTATGAAGCCAGGATTAATTCAGGAGAGTGCAAGAAATTGCTACAGCTGGTTCATTTCATCACATCTTTTAAGCTGTTTCTATTTTTTGATAATTAATGAAGTCAACTGTAATTTCCAGGATTTCAATAAATTATTTTAAGATTTTTGTCAAAGCTTAAACAAGCTTCTCTCTAGCTGTATCATATAGAAAACGTCTTTGGATAAAAACTGAAAATTACCACTATTTGAAAAAAGCTGGAATATAACACTAGATATTTAAGGAGAGTCGGGAAAATACTATATAATTTGCTTCTTCTTGAGGGTATGGATACTATCTCTAGGAGAACAAAACAAAAATAGAAAAATAAAAAACCAGTTTGGACTCCTGACTTTATTTTTGCATTTCAGGAATAAAAGAAAATATAGCCATAAAAATATAGCCATTATTTATATTTTTAATGCTCATACATTTAGTATGTTAGCTGTTGTCTTTTTTTCTGTTTGAAGGGTGGATAGGAGGTCACAGATAACCACCACATAATCTTATTATTAACTCCAACATAAAAACAACAAAATTTTAACTCATATAAGTTTTATAACCAGCAAACATTTGCTACTATATGAAAGTTTCCATCCAGGAGAGTTCAACTACCATGGCTCAGTGGCAAAATGTAAATAAAAAAAAAAAAAAGGCTAGTTCCTTTTAAAAAGCACGATGAAAAACATTCACTACCTCAGAAATACTAATGAGACTGTTCTCTTACTTGCAATTTATGGCTCTCAAAACACTTCCACACCTAGCAATGCACTAAACTTCACAGTGACCCCTGATGAGTTTAGTTAAGCCAATCTAGACTTTTCTAAATATTTGAAAATTTGGGGCAAATTCCCAAGGTCGCAAAACACTATTTGCAGACAACATCTTCTCTCTCTGACCTTACATCTAATATTCTGGTAATGCTGTATTTACCACATCATTGCAATCATTTTATAAATACAAGGCAGCCTATTTATATGTTAATGTAACATATACACAATGATGCTATTATTAGTGCCATGTAATGTACTCAAGGTATAAGTGCTTTTAGAGAGAGGGAAGAAACCAATGAGATGTAAATGAAGCATCCAAAATCACACTAGGAAGTGGTGGTACCAAGATTCTGGTCTATATGTACACGACATGCAAGGGGCATTATGGGTCTAGAAAAGAAATCACTTCCTTTCCAGAGTCCAGATTGTTCAATTCTGGGCCTTTAATCTCCTAATACTTCTACTAGAATTTACTCAATACGAGTGTCGCCTTTCTTGCATGTTTTTATTGAATACAAGGTTTTCTGTATTCCAGATTCTGTTTGGTGCCTAATTTGTGTGGCCTCTTAAACAGCAGAGAGGACCAACTGAAGTGATCCAAGAATCCCAAGAGCAATATGTGAATGACAGTAGTTTTACCCTCTTTCCTTGGTTGGCTAAAGGATTGGGAGGAAATGACAACCTGACCAACACACATGACTCTGAGTACTAGAAAAGGTGACTCCCGAATCCACAAGTCCAATTTCTAGCAAGTGTAACCAAGGAAGAAATGGAAAAGGGAATTTGAAAAAGACTGCACAACCTTGCTCTCAGTCACTAGTAATGGTGATAGGGAATTTCCCCTAAGCATACATAACAAATTCATGGGTAATACAGGCGATTATGATTACCTATGTAGCTGTCAATGATTTCAAGTATACAACCCATTGAGGATAACCGAGTCTTCCATATCACTCAACAATTCAACTGCAATGGTTACAAGTTTTTTATGAATTGAGCTATGATTGTCTGCAAGAAAACATCAAATCCCTAATGGAGACATGATCCGAAAGTAGTAATGCTTAGACCTCTCTCATGAATAATTTTCATTTTGAATATCTAGTCCAATCAAATAATTCAAATTCTTACAGGAATACTATCAATATGACTTTGGGAAGAGAAGTAATCTATTTAATAAAATGTTCTTTTGAAAACACATATGATTAGATTTCTAGTTCTGTAATAGGATGCATAGATCAAATGAGAGATTTATTTACAACTGGCAAAAACGATGCCTGACAGGGGATGTCATACTCTGTTGGATTACTTAGTAAACATACTATCTGATTAAATTCACCATAATCAATAGGGGTTCTGCTTGTCACATTAATTACATTCTATGGAGAGTCTATGGATGCATCATTTAATTAGATTTTTTCTCTCAGTATGTAACAGCAGAGCATGAGAAATGCTATCTTTTTTCCCACATGGTAATGAAATCATTGGTACATTTCCAAGAGTAAGTCACATAAGAATATCTACCATTCTGTGTTTCTTCCTGTTAAAATTCTTATAAATTTAAGCTTCTTACCAAACCACCTGTGATGATAGGCAGAAGTATGCAGAATTTTAAAGCTTTCTACAACACCTACCAATCTCCATGTTGAAATAAATTTGCATTTCTAATCTACTGTTTATTTTCATGACATTTTTAATACTTACAGCAAATTCTTTTAAAATATTAATAACATCAATATTTATTTAATTTTAGTATGTATAGTGAATATATTAAGTGTTACAATAACATATTTATTATTTAAACTGCAAATAAACACTTTGAGTTTTATATTATACAAGTAAAGAAACTGACCCACAACTCACATAAATGGTAAAGGAGAGAGCCAGGATTAAAACTAAGGCATGGAGGTATTGTGTTTGCCTTGCATGCAGAAGGACGATGGTTCGAATCCCGGTATCCCATATTATTCCCCGAGCCTGCCAGGAGCAATTTCTGAACATAGAGCCAGGAGTAACCCCTGAGTGCAGCCGGATGTGACCCAAAAACCAAAACAACAACAACAACAACAAAAACTAAGGTATCTTGCATCTAATGTTCTAACCCCAACAAAGTCTACCACTTTCCTCCATTATTGTCTCAGACCCCTCTTCTCCACTTCCTAAATGCGTCCCTATAATCTCTCTGCCTTAGTAAGCTCCGTCTGATAGAGGCAAATTTTCAGGTACATAGGCTTAGATACATAGGTACTTAGATGCCTTACAATGAATGCATCTATATTTTCCACAAGAGGTCATTTTTCATTTCCCCTTTCCTGCAGCGGATTTTGCTCAGCATGGTTCCAAATCCAGCAAGTTTCATGATTTCATTTTTATAGTCACGTACTGTGTGTGTGTGTGTGTGTGTGTGTGTGTGTGTGTGTGTTTGTGTAAAATCACAATTTACCTATGGAGCCATCTGTTCCTAGTCACTTAGGCTGTTTCCAGAGTTTGGCTATTGTGAATAGTGCTGCATTGAACATAAAAGTGCAAATTCCTTTCAAAATAGAACTTTTGATGCCTTAGGGTAGTTGCCAAGAGGTAAAATTCCTGGAAGCTTAATTTTTAATTTTTTGAGAGGTTTCAATATTTTTTTTCCCAAAAGGTTGAACCAGTGTATATTTCTACCAACATTAAATGAGTTTCATTTTTACCACATCCCTACCAATAGTGGTTGTTTTTGTGTCTCAGTTTAAATGGTGTGAGGTATCACATTATATATATATATAATATATTATATATAAAACATTATATGTAATACATATTTTCATACATATAACCCTATAATTAACAATATTTTTAATTATTGACTACAATTAGTCAATTTTTTTTACTTTGGGTGACAGCTGGTGGCACTCAGGAATTACTCCTAGGAATTTCTGGCCCTATGCTTAGAAATTACTCCTGGCAGACTCAGAGGGCCATATGGGATTCCAGGGATTGAACCTGGGATGGCTACATGCAAGGCAAGCACCCTCTCATGGAGCTATCACTCCGACTTCTAATTATTATTATTTTTGGGGAAGGCCTTACCCTGTGATGCTCAGGGGTTAGTCCTGGCTATGCACTCAGAAATTGCACCTGGCTTGGGGAACCAGATCGGATACCGGGGGATTGAACTGCAGTCTATCCTAGGTCAGCCGCATGCAAGGCAAACGCCCTACTGCTGTGTCATCGCTCTGCACTTCCTAATTATTTTTTTAAAAAAACAGGTAAAACTATTCTGATGTCTATTTATTCTAACCCACTTATATCATAGATACAGAAACAAATCTAAAGGGAAAACTTGTTTTTTTTTTCAAGAGCCATAATTGGATAGTAGCAAACAAAATCAGATTGATTTCTGCCTGTTCTCTTAACTACTGTTAAGTCACGATAAGCCTGTTCTATTAAGCATTTTTTATTTTATTTTGGTTTCAGAATACACAACCAGACTCAGAGACATGGAAGCAATAACCATCAGCTCTGCTGTCTATGAGCTATAGAGCAATCACATTTCTAATGGCATTTGTCTGAATGTTTCCTGGTGTGCATAGCTCTTAAAGTGGTCTGCAGTAAATCTACTGCTCACTTGGCAGTCTACACTTGGCTTATCCTCAAATCCTAGAGTTGAACATCTGTGAATTTTTCTTTCTTCCATGTCTCTGGATGTTTTACCCAGAGACTGTTAAACTCTAGCTCACTATTCCAAGACAAAGAAATGTGATTGCAAAGATCACAATGAACTTTCTCTGGCAGCATAAGCACTAACCAGCCTGTCATACCTTTCTCTTGTTTTACATACTCATAATAATATGAATAGATGTGAACCTTTACCAGATCCTTTCTTTGCATGCATTTAGATTTTTTTTGGTCTGGTAAAATTGGTTTACAATACCATAGGAGTACAGTTTCATACCTTTTTAAATGTATGTCATCTCCATATCATACTCACAACAAAATAGCAATAACCTTCCACCACAACCCATTACAACATCTCCACCACTTGTTACCTCCCCTTCTGCTCTTCCTGTAACACCAGTTCAACAGTCATAGTCCAAGGTATTTTTTAATTTGTTTTTGTCTTATTTCACATAAACAAACTCATGTAGTATTTATACTCTCTAATTTTGATGTATTCTGTTGATATAATTCCTGTTAGTTCCCTTAAAGTTATAATATTTCAGTTTTTAGTAATTGAGTAGTATTCAATTCCATATATACATATATAAAATCTTTTTCCATTTATCTATCATTGAGCACCTCATATCTTGACTATTATAAACAGTATTGCTATCAACATGAGTGCATATATCTTTTCAAATTAGTCTCATAATTTTCAGATTGATAATTAGGAATTGAATTCTAAAATCACATGGTAGGTCTGTTTTTAATACTTGCAGGAAACTCCATATTATTTTTTCACAGATACTGATATAATTTATAATCCCACCAACAATGCATAAATAGCAAACACATAAAAACAAAAGCGAAGATTTATAAATGAGATGGCATGAAACTAAAAGAGATGGCTTCTTCCAGGAAAAGAAATAGCAAAAGAGCTTTTTATAGCAAAAGACATCCTACAAGATGAGAAAAAATATTTTGTACAATATACATTTGACAAGCGGTTCATATTCAAGATATATAAATAATTCATACAGCTCAACAGCAAAAATAAATAACCCAATGAAAGATAAACAGAACTAAATAGACCATTCTCCAAAAACACAAACTGTCAAATAGACACAGTAAAAATTCTCATCATCATTGATTATCAGCAAAATTCAAATAAAATCCACAGTTATGAGAATGTCCTAGAAACCCAAGTGTTGGTGAGCGTCTGGTGAAAACCACATGGTTTTCCATTCGAAGGTGATGTAATTTACATCACGATTGTATTATTTACCATTTTGAATCTTAAGACAGGACCTTCCTCTCAACTTGTCAGACCAAAAAAGAGTGGGTAGTTAGTTGGTAGTATTATACTAACTAACTAATATTATACCAATATTTTTCATTGGGCTATTTATTTTTGCTGTTGAGTTGTATGAATTACTTATATATCTTGAATATGAACCGTTTGTCAAATGTATATTGTACAAATTACAATATATATTACAATATATTATAAAGTTTTGTGTGATTACACTCTGATATTCAAACAACACAAAATCACCACAGATCTAACAACATATTTCTACAGCATACGGCTACTTTTAAGTTTGCCACTACTGAATTGATTTTTTTAACATTAAAGTCAACCACGGAGCCAGAGCGGTGGCACAAGTGGTAAGGCATTTGTCTTGTGTGCACTAGCCTAGTTAAGACCACAGTTCTATCCCTCAGAATCCCATATGGCCCCTCAAGCTAGGAGCAACTTGTGAGCACATAGCTATGAGTAACTCCTGAGCGTCGCTGGGTGTAGCTGAAAAACAAAACAAAACAAAAAATTAAAGCCAACTTTGCATCCCTTACAATGTAGACATTTTACTGTGAGCGAATCATACTTCATTTAAGTACAAATATTTTATATTACTTTAGCCTTGCACACAAACTAAATTTATTAGAATTTCTTTCAAGGCTTCTATCTGCTTGAACTAATAGAAAATCTTTGTTGCCATGACTTCAGAAGATCATAGTTGTGTAAAACCAATATATTCTTGGGTCAGAGGGCAAGTACAATAGGTAGGGTATCTGCCTTATAAGCTGCCAACCCTGGTTCAATCCCTGGCACCTTGTATGGCCACCCCAGAATTGATTCCCTAAGCACAAATCAGGCCTCATCCCTGAACACAGCCTGGTGAGACCTAACAAAACAAACACAAACTAATGCATTTCTTCCATAGCATCAGAGTCTTGAAAATATTCTTTCTTCATCTTAAATTATCATCCTTATCTTTCTATTGTTGGTACAATTTTTTTCAACTTTTATGTCTAGATTTTTCTTAGAAGATTTCAGACCCTTCTTCACCACTGATAAAAGGTTGACCCCTTCTTCTTCCTGCCTTTGCTTTGGGCACACAGTGCTCTGACACACCAGAGAGTTTTCTATCCCCCCACTTTTTTTTTAATTTTCTGAGTATTTTTCTCAGGTATATGTGTCTAGGGCCCAACAAAACTCAACAGTGATACTTGGCAAGCATTTATTGAAAGAATGAATGCTTCCTCCAATACAAAGTTTGGAGGGAGGAGATTATGATAAAGTAAAGTCATTACCAGTCTATAATACCAATGATAAAATAAACCAATGCCTCATTTGAAATACATCAGAGGAAAGAAAAATTATGGGGTATTAGGTATTGCTGCATAACAAGAACACTTGGAGGCTTGAAACAATCCATTTATTTACTCCCAGTTCTGTAGCTTAGACAGAGTCCTGTGGGGACAACCCATATCATTCAGATGGCATCAAGTTTGGTAGTTTAGCTAACGCTAGAAGATCTGCTTCTAAGATGGCTTCAGTCACCTCACTGGCAACGTGGTGCTGGCTCTGTTGGGAGTTCAGCTAAGGACATTTTCTGCAGTTTGGCTTCTTATCCCCGAGTCTCTCCATGTGGCTAGATTTAGAGTTCTAAGAATGTCAGTTCTAGTATGGTCCAACTTCTTACATAGTGAGTTACTTCTGGAGTGCCCAAGCAAATTCTACCAGGTCTTTTTTAAGGCTTCTGCCCAGAACTGAAACAAGCTTCCCTTCAACCTATCTATTGGCCAAAATAGGTTACAGGAGGGGTAATCTTCTCTCAGGAAGAATATACAAGGATATGACATCCATGGGAAGAAAATTAAGAGACATGTCTACTTGGGGCACACCAAATTAACATTGTAACATAGCAAGGATGTTACTACACTTATTAATAAAAATGAAGCTACTACCCTTTGTTGAAGATGTATGGTGGTTGATAAGTATTGAGAATTATTATCTAGACCACTTTAAATTCCAAGTTTTGCCTTACATTTTGTTATATATTATTTTCAAAAATTTATTGATTGGCTGGTTGTGGGGCCATACCCAGCGGTGCTCAGGGATTACTCCTGGATCTTCACTCAGAAATCACCCCTGACAGGCTGAGAGACCATATGGGTGCCGGGAATTGATCCAGGTTCCTCCCGTGTCTGCCACATGCAAGGCAAATGCCCTACCGTTGTGCTATTTTTCTGGTCCCTTTGTTACATTCTGACCCTGAGTGACCCTGAGCAAAAATACGTTCTCAAAACCCTTTTCTTTTTTTTTTTTTTTTTTTGGTTTTTGGGCCACACCCAGTGACGCTCAGGGGTTACTCCTGGCTATGCGCTCAGAAGTCGCTCCTGGCAGGCACAGGGGACCATATGGGAACCGGGGGATCGAACCGTGGTCCGTCCAAGGCTAGTGCGGTAAGGCAGGCACCTTACCTGCAGCGCCACCGCCCGGCCCCTCAAAACCCTTTTAATACTAAAACATGTTTGTGTTCTTATCGGTTTGGTTCAAAAACAGGTTTCCAAAAGAGTGTTTAACTTAGTTACGCTGAACAACTTTTCAGAAAGCATACAGTTGCATTTGCATCCTTTAAAATAAACTGTGGACTAAACTACATATGTGAAAGTTTCAATCTTAGGTATACAATAGTAGATTCTAGTCAAGTTCTTTCTTAAAAATTTGATTTTCTCACTTTGAAGACCAGATTACTATCTCTTTTATATGATTAATAGTTGAAGTCTATGTAAGAATTCGCAAAATGCAAAAATATAAGTGATGTCTATTCAAAGTAAAAATTTCCACTGAGCTAATACTGTATAATAGTATATAATGATAGAGGTTAGGACTGAATATAGACTTAAATGATTAACATTTGAATTCCTCTTTTTAGGGATATAATCTCTACAAGAGAATCAACCTCTCATTATCTCTACTTCACTATATATACAAGGAGAAATAATAGTATTTTAAGGGCTGTAATTAGGATTAAGTGAAATAAAGTTTGTAAAGCCCTGAACAAGATGTGGATCACGTATAAGCAGTCAACAAATATAATTACTACCATTAGACAAATTAATTCTTTTAGTTATTTGGAATTTAATTCATAAATTTGCAATTATTAAAAACTCCTGGTTGTTTTCCTTAATAACTTAGTTGAACCTTCTCTTTTGGCATTCTGTTATCAGTTAGCACTTGATTTAGGTAAATGATCAGAGAAGGAAGCAATTGAAATTGCTTCCTAAAACTTAGTGATGGTGTTTTGGAAATAATTGAAATTGTTTAGGCATAGTTGAAGTCACAGAGAAGATCATCTATTAACAGAAGAGATCCAACTGCTAAACTTTCATAGAATTCAACATGATAGCGCCAGAGAGTGTAATGTTTGCCTTGCACTCAGCTGGTCCAGGATAGATGGTGATTCGAATCCCGGCCTTCCATATGGTCCCCTGAGCCTGCCTGCAGCAATTTCTGAGCACAGAGCCAGGAGAAACCCCTGAGTGATACCAGGTGTGGCCCAAAAACCAAAAATCAAAAAAAAAAA
>PVKC010002228.1:0-32667 GCA_004027635.1 Crocidura indochinensis
ATTTATTCCACTTGTACATTCTGGTTGCTAGGGATGCTATAGTAAATGAATCATATTTAAAAATCTGTTTTCTTTTGTAGCTTATATTTCACAGTGGGTATTTTTGAGCTACTAAAAATATCTCAGGGAAAAACTTCGCAATTTGTTGCATCCATCAATTACAGTAGAATAAATACTCTGACTATAGCCAATTTAACAAACACTTGTAAAAACTGAACAATCTGCTCTTGTAGGCTAGTAAAATTAGGACGCAATGTAGGAACTAGTTTCAGTATATAAACGGGGGGGGGGATGCTCTGAAGAATATTTAAATAAAGAAAGGTGATATGGAATATCTGTAGATATAAAATGGGAAGTTCCTTGCTTTCAGCATCCAGTTCTTGTCCAGGGAAGTAAAGTGATATGTAAGATACCCCCTCAGTAATAATATGCAAAACACAGTGTCTAAGAAGGGGAAAAAGAGAAAAGGAAAAAGAAAAAGACAGAGACTGAGAGACAAAGAAGAAAAATGCCTGCCTTAGAGGCAGGGAGGGGAGTATGTGAGGAAAACTGAGGATACTGATGTTGAAAAATGGGCACCGGTTAAAGGTGTTAGACACTGTATAACTGAAACTCCATCATGGATAACTTTATAACTGTGTGTGCATCTTACGATGATTCAATGAAATAATGTGCTTAAAAAAGAGAAAAAAATAGTGATTATAAAGAAATTATAAAATGCATTTATATACAGTGAGTTTTACAAAGGTGATGTTTGATCATAGATCTAACAGTGTATAGAAAAAAATGGCCTTGGAGTGGGAAAAAACAGATGTACTGTGATCTAAAGAGTACATCCAACGAATATCAGTCGTGTTCTTTGTAAAAGGTGTCATGTTTACATGATTTTTACTCTGTGTATTGTCGCCTCTGCTTGTTCTCATTAGTTACAATCTATAAATTGTATAAATTACAATCTATAAATTGCAATTTGTAAGCACAAATTCTTATACTTGTATATCTTCTATATATACTTATTTATAATATCACCCTCTATTGACTGATGTGCATACATAAAAATCTTACTCAATGGCTAGCTTGATATTCTCAGTCTCAATTATTTTTTTGGAGGTATGTGGGATGGGCAGACATACCTTTTTCATTTGTCTGTGAGTTATTCCTGTCTCTGCACTTAAGGATCACTCTCAAATGATATTAGGGGACCATTCTGGGGTTGGAAATCGAACCTGACTAAATGAGCTGGGAGGAAAAGATGTGAAATTTATTTTAGACCTCACATAAACAGGCAACTATAAATAATTACCACAATTGTGTCCTTTCTAAATGTGCTGGACTTCAAAATCTTGTTTTTCACAAGCATGTCATAATAGAAACCAAAATAAACAACAGTATAAAGCTGAAGGAAGGAAACAATCATGTAAATGTAGCTATTATGAGCTATAAAGCTGTTCATTTTATTACTGCTAATAACCACAAATATTCACACCTCTGTGTATTTCTCTCATTATTTTTTCATATCATCTATAAAACATAATTAATAGTAAAAAAACACCTTCTAAGAAACTGTGAGGTATTATTAAAATAATATAGCTGGGGTGAAAGTGATAGCACAGCAGTAGGGTGTTTGCTTTGCACATGGCTTACCCAAGACAGACCTGGGTTCGATACCCTGGGCATCCCATATAGTCCCCAGAGTCAAGAGTGATTTTTGAGAGACTAGCCAGGAGTAACTTCTGAGCACCATTAGGTGTGTGGCCCAACAAGCAAAAAAACCCATAAAAGCAAGCCTAAAATAATATATCTAAAATTAATATGGTGATAAATATTAAAAACATGCAATAATATAAATGATAAAAACATGGTTAAAGTATTAGGTGCTCATTTCTTTATTTTTACTATTCCAATTGAAATGATCACTTTAAGTCAGATACCAGAAAGTATATCTTTTTATCTGTCTTCTTTTAGGGATGGGGAATCTAATCCACAAAAAGTGTAATAAAATAAAATATCAGAGAAAGAGTAAGAGGTAGGGCAGGTTCACAAAGAAAGGCAAGTTTTCAACAGTTGTGTTCTATGATGAGATCAGATTAGGACCTCATGCTACTGAAATTAAAATCTTTACAACCTCATGCCTTACATTCATCATTTACTGAATGGTTATTGAGGAGAAACTATAGTAAGCCCCATGTACTAATGGCTTATTTGCATCAGTGTTTAAAATAAATTATTTCACACTCTTTCAGAGAATGACTCTAATATAATCCCAATTTACAAATAAAAATTAAAAAATTTACAAATTTAATTTACAAATAAAAATGGAATGAAGGAGAATTTAAATACATAACCCTGAATTAAAAAAGATCATTATTAGAGTACCAGCACTCAAATTTGGTGTATTAAACTCCATCTAAATCTCTAGTGTTTTATCACTACGCTTTTCCATCCTACACTGCACAGCTAGTAAGCTCAAATATAATAAGGAGCAATGTCATACGTTTTTATTAGACTCCAGGCAATGGGAATTGAGGCTGGAGGTTTGAAGTGAATGTAGAATAGCCCCACACTCTGCTAATTATAACCTGTGAACAAGGAAAGATGCAGAGCTCAGTAGGAGAACTGAAGACTGCAAAACCTGAAAGAGTTAATTAACTATGGTTGACTGATCTGTACTAGAAGATTGGTTAGTGTGATGGCAAAGCCGCATCCCTTCCATAAGATCAACCTCTCTCCCATTTCAAATCTGTATTGTGCGTGAGTCACACATTTCAAAATTGGGGAACATGGAGTAATGACTTCAAAAATCTCTCTCAGGTATAAAAATAGAGCTTTAGTGCTATTGGTATGGATTCCCCACTGTTTCAAAGAAGCCATTTTCATTCTGTTGGGAAAGAACTCAGACACTTTTTCAGTAGCATTTTAGATGTTCTACTATTGTTTGTAATTCCCTCAATTCACATGTCTTACAGTTCAGAAGCCGTGTGTATCTGTAGTATGAAGTCCAAGGCTTGAGAGCATTGCTCAAAAGCACACCACCAGGAATCTAGTAGGAAATGTATTCTACTGCTTGATGCTCTGCCTGTACCTGTGACATATTTAGGAAGAAGGTCATTGGGCTTTAATTACTCAGTAATATAGAGCAAGATTTATAGCCCAGATCTTTGTGCCTTGAGAAGCCAAGGTCTTAAATTCTGTTGTTCTGGAGGTAAGTTTAACTCAGGAAAGTTATATGAAAAGTAGGTAGGGTAGAAGTAATAGATACCACAGACACTCACTCACACTCACACTCACACACACACACAAACACAAACACACACATTTGAATATACACACACTCATTCATTTGGAGTACCTTGTCTAAGAAAAGTAGTTACCATTTCTTTTTGGTTGCTGACTGACATAAAGTGTCCTGGTTTATAAATAATTTACAAGAAAATTCAGGATCTTTGGCAGAAACTTCCCCAGCCCCCAATCACTAAATATTATTAAAATTATATTCAACCCAGTATTTCAAGATGGACAATCATGGACCCTGAAATGAGATGGTTCTCAGGCCACGATGGTACAGGGGGATTAGGAACACTCCTGGACAGTCCTGTGAAGTGTAAGCAACAAGGAGTTTGTGCATATCTGAAATGTTATGTCACTTTCAACAGTATCCTACCTTGAAATATGAATAAAGCTACTTGTATTAATCATGTATGGTATCTGTTGTAAGTTTTGGCAACAATACAGAATTCAATCAGAACTATGGTGAACTCCTAGGCACCACTCAGCTTTGACCTTCTAGGACTGTAGCCTGACCTTTTTATTATTCATGTTGAGCATGAACTCTTAAACGTTTTGCACATTTTCTGCAACAATTCTACAGAGTAGTGTTTTTGCATACATTGACCTAGCAAGTGGGGAAAAACTGTCATCCATGAATAAGTACTAAGCATTTTTATAACTGATTATGGATAGTTCCAAAACAAGTCTCTCTGTGGTTATTAAAGTAATTAAACCCCCTGAGGGTGGGTTGAAGAGATAGTAAAGTATAAAACACTTGCCTTGCATATGGTCATGAGACTAGCCTGTCTATCCCTGATACCACATATGGTCCACAGTGCAATTCCAGGAGTCAATGATGAGCACAGAGCTAGAAATAGCTCAGGTGTGGCTTCAAGACACAGAAATACAGAAATACCAAATTAAATAGACTTTCATCTTAAGGAATTGACTTACTATGATGAAAATATATACAGAGATTCTTTTTCGATTTCCTTCTGGCTTCTGCTCCTGTCCTCTAGTCTGTAAACTTTAGATAAAACAGTAACACCCCCACCATCAAATCCATTACATCATATGTGTACATGTTTATATTCTGCCTTTCTCTACTAAATTGCAGGACTGGAATCTCTCCCAGTGTTCACTGTGAACACTGGTAAGTGTTCTACATCAAAATAGTACTTATCTGTAGCTCCACCCCGGAGTACAGGTAACTACCTGAGACCCACCCAATTTTGGATAGGGTCTTGGGAACCGGAGATAACCTGTAACTTTACCTGCAGACCCTGCCCATTTCCGGGGAGGGGTCTTGGAAAGGTACTTTAAGGACTTTGACCCAGAGGAAAGGGGCATTTTGTCTTTGGCTTTTGCCCGCTTGGACCTTTGCCAGTTTGGAGGGCAGAGGAAACATGACTGAGAGAATTTAAGATACAGGGCTACATAAGAACGACTGAATGCTTAATTTGTTATGATATAGGCCACACATGTGGTGGCTAGGGTATGAATAAAGCTGTTACTCCCTGAAGCCGGCATGTGAGTGAGATTTCTACCCACTGCTCTCATGAACCTCCAGACCCAACGGTTAATCGGGGTTCTGGAGCCACATGGTCCAGAGCCTAAAGACAGAGGCCTCCATCCACCATCCAAATCAATCATAAGGCTTGATTTACTACACTTGTCACTTTGATATATTGGAAGAATCTAATATTAATGTACTTACTAAATGTCAAGCATTACTCTGGATTATTTGTATATACTAATGACCAAAAGACCCTACATCATAAAGTTCAGTCCTGTGATACACTGTCTCTGACCTAACTGGATTATCTCTCCATTCTGTTGCACAACACTCTCCAGTTGAAACTCAAATAAGAATGAAGCCTTGATTGTCTTATATTGAATCATGTAAAAGACTTAAGCAGAAGATTGAGCTAAGGTGATTTTGTTAAATCTCAGATGATAGCTAAAAAAAACAAAACAAAACAAAAAAAAACCAAACTGTCATAATAAAATTTTTGCCTCAGGGCCAAAGACATAGCATGAAGGTAGGATGTTTGCTTTGCATGCAGAAGGACAGTAGTTTGAATCCCGCATCCCATATGGTCTCCCGAGACTGCCAGGAGCGATTTCTGAGCATAGAGCCAGGAGTAACCCCTGAGCGCTGTCGGGTGTGAATCCCCCCCAAAAACAAAAAACAAAACAAAACAAAAGAAAATTGTGCCTCATGCTGCTGAGCTGGCATTAATTTTCTAGAAAATGCTAACTGATTAATACAATTTTAAAGAATCCAGATAAATTAAAATCAATAATGTTAAGTACTTTTCTATATGGATTTTAATCGAGATAATGAAAAAGTAGCAGAGTAATAAATAGATAAAGAATAAATTTAGGATCAATGGATGTGATACTTTAAAGATAAAGACCAATACATGCTATTTTTGAGATTATGATAACATTAATCTGTAAATCTTCTACAGATATAATTAAAAATTTATCAGAAAGTTTGGACCTTTAATATACTTAATAAAGCAATAAGTAAAGTACCATGAAGAAATATGACATGCAAAAAGATTACAACCAGTTGTGTTGGTTCCTGAAATGAAAGGTGATTTTATCAAGTAGCAATCAATCAATTTAAAATATTATGCTGATAAAACAAAGGGAAAAACCTACATGATTATTTCAGTAGATCTGGATTAAAATTCAACCTCCATTTGTGATTTTTCTTTTTTTTGGGGGGGGGTCACACCCGGCAGTGCTCAGGGGTCACTCCTGGTTCCATGCTCAGAAATTGCTCCTGGCAGGCACGGGGGACCATCAGGGGCACCGGGATTCAAACCGATGACCTTTTGCATGAAAGGCAAACGCCTTACCTCCATGCTATCTCCCGGGCCCCCATTTGTGATTTTTCAAAACCTTCATTACATGTTTGAAATAGGATAATCTATCTCCATTTGTGACTTTTTTTTTAAAGGAAGCTTCTTTGCAAAGTGGGTATAGAAAAATATCCATAAGCAATACAGAGATAAGTTTGAAGGTTTCCCTATTTATGAAGGTGATAATGTTATTCAACATTCTCATTTTACTCACCATGATGGTAGTAATTCTAGCTAATATTAAAGCAAGAAAACTAAGTTATATGGAAATAGAGAATTAAAATTTTCATATTTAATAATGACATGATTAGAAAGAAAACCCAAACTGCCCTTCATAGAAATATGAGAATTCATAAATTTTCTGATTATAATGTTCAGATATCAAATGACAATTAACAAACAACAATAAATTAGAAGTTGAATTTCTGTTCGAGAACCATATCCCCTAACCCTATAGAAATATCCAATTTTACTCAAGTAATACCATTGTTAGTAATTTTCTGAGGGATATGACAGAGGCCATTCTCAACTGAATAAAAATAATAAAACATATGTTCAGGCATACATTTTGCAGCATCTTTGGCACAGGGACACTAGTACTGAAACCTGTGGAAATGAGTCAGGTTTTGCCTTTTTTTTCCCCTTCCATTTCCTCCAGTGGTACTGTGTATTGGTTGCCTAGGAAACATTACAACAGGGACTAGGACTAGCTGTGCTGCCACCCTGAGCTGGGTAGTTTCCAGTTGTCGCTTGTTGGCTCTTGGCCTGGTGAAGGGTACCTGTGAGCTGCTATTGGCAGCAGAGTCACTAATTTCTAAGAAATAGAAGTGATGTGTTTTGCAATTAGTATTTTGGCAGTAGGGAAAGAAAAAAGGGTATGTCATTGATACCTGGAGAGCAAAGAATGAGCATGGGCTGTTGAAAGTTGTATTTAGATATTATAGGTGACACATACAGAATGAAAAGGAAGATGCCTATGTAAACTTAGACATTGCCAGCCAAAGGAGATGGATGTGCTACATACAAAAATAACTAGGAATGTGAAGGGGGTGACATGCTTTCAAGGCCAGGATGTGTTATGTTTATTCTGTCTTTGCTTTTCATTACATCTTCTAATTCCCTTACTCTGACAACAGCACACAAGATTTCTAGCCCAGAGGCCAGTGATATCACAGTGGGTAGGACAGTTGCCTTATACATAACTGACTTGGGCTTGATCCCTGGCATTTTATATAATCCTCTGAACCAGCAGGATTACTCCTTGAGCACATAGCCAGTAGTAACCCTATGCATTGCCTGGTGTGGCCCAGAAACAAAACAAAATTCTAGCCTAGCTTAATTTTATTTATTAAAAATTTTAGGGGAATCAAACACAGAGATGCTCAGGACTTACTTCTGGTTCTTCAATCTGGGATCAATCCTGGTGGACTCAGGATATAGGGTACTAAAGATTGAACCCTGGTTAACCAGCTACCTGCAAAGCAAATTCCGTACTGGCAAATCATCACTCAGGGCACCAGCCTTTCCTAGTTTTGAAGACAGAAAATGTATGCCTCATTGAAGTGAAATGATTTTGTTAAACTCATCTACTTATTAAGTAATAGGTTTGGAAGTCAGAGCCTATGAAAACCTGTACATCAGAATGCTTTAAAAAATGATGCAAAAGCCAGTGAAATAGAACAGCTGACCTGTGTTGGATCTCCAGAATCCCATATTGTTCCTAAGCACAGCTGGGTGTGGCCCCTTTCCTCCCCAAATAGATGTGATATATTTTTTGAGAAAACAAATTGAGTGAAAGATATGATATGCATGGAGAATGAAAGCTATATAATGTTTAGGGTGTAAGAAATAAATATGGAAACATCAATATAAAAGAGAGGAAAGTGCATAGTAAGATGAAGAAATAAAACAAACAAACAAACAAACAAAATATAAACAACAAAACAGTGAAACAGAAAAAAATTACTGTGAATGTGACACCAGGCACTTAATTCTTCAATGATGCTCACCAATAAATAGCCAACGTAGATGGTATTCAGGTAATCTACACTGAGATGTGTTTGAAATATAGAGTTTCCCTAGACTTCTAAAACTTAATGTGAAATAAACCTCACAAAAACAACATAGTCTTTTTGTAGTTTTTCGTTGTGTTTTGTTTCATTTTGTGGGCCATATCTGATGATGCTCAAGGATATATCCAGGTAGGATGCAGGAAACTACAGTGTCAGCCACAGGAAAGGCCAGAACCTTGCCCTTTTTTGTGATCCTGACTTAGATATTTTTTAACATTTATAACCTGACATGATAGTTCTAATATATTGAGACAAATAAAGTCTGCTACTAAAATTAATTTTACCTGAATATTTTTAGTGATTATTAGAAATGTTTAAATGCCATATGTCCTTAACATTATATTTCTATTAGTTAACAATGAGAGGTCATGAAAATTAAGGGAAGAAGGACACTGCTGCTTGGTCTTAACTGTTTCCCTCTTCACTCAAACACATATACACACGTAGCTTTTCAGTACTGCTATTCTTATTGTTATTGTCATTATAACCATCATACTCAATTATTATTGTGATTATAACTTTTCACTCCAAGCCTCCATCAAAAGAAGCAAGTAGAAAATTTCCTTTTTTCTAAGGGATGTAAAGAGCTATTCTACTGCAAATGTTGTAATAAAAACAGCCACACTAAAGCCCATTATTAGAAATAAAGATAAAATTTTTTCAGCATCCAGGGAGCATTTACATGTTATAAAGGGGGGAGGATAAAAAAGGGCTATTGCACTAGAAATGTTGAAATGAAAACTCTTACACTAAACTCCATTAATATAAATAAAGATAAAAATTTTCAAAATCTAGGGAGCATTTATGAATTAAAACAAAAGGGTGCCCATGGGCAAAAAAGCAATAACATGGCTTTGTAAGAAAATCTATTTCCAAAGCCTTTCCCTCTCCAGAAAACACACTGGAACAGGAGTTCCTATTCACCGGGGCTCATGAGTGGAACCACAGCAGTCGCTTGGTGACTCACACTTGCTTCGCTGTATCATGTTCTAAACCCTCTGACCTTGGTATTTCATATGGCCCCAAGAAATTGCTCATCAACAAAAAATGACAATCACCATAAGGCAGCAGTCCCTCTTGCAAAAAAAGACATGAGCTAGCTTTTGGGATTTGCTACTAGAAAAATAGCAACAAGTAAACCCTATTTTTGATCCTGTGTTTCAATACTCCAGTATACATGGATGTTTTTTATACGCATGAATATTTTTCATGGACTCCATATTTTGAAACGTCATGAGTTCCGAGAAATAGTAAACTGTTAGGGGGCTTGCCTTGTTTGGGGCAGCTTCAGTTTGTTTCCTTGAATCCTATAAGTTTCCCCAAGACCCTTTAGGAGCCAATATGATCAGGTATGACCCCAAAACAAAAACAAAAAAGTGAGTGACCAGGGTAGTAAGATAACATAGGGAGAAAATGTTCCTAAAGTCTCCTGCAACCACTAACAGGGAAATAACTTGTTAGTATTTTTTTTTTTTTTTTTTTAGTTTTTGGGTCACACCCGGCAGTGCTCAGGGGTTACTCCTGGTTCCATGCTCAGAAATTGCTCCTGGCAGGCACGGGGACCATATGGGGCACCGGGATTTGAACCGATGACCTTTTGCATGAAAGGCAAACGCCTTACCTCCATGCAATCTCCCGGGCCCCACTTGTTAGTATTTTAAAAAGGCAATGGGAGATATTGGAGCAGGTGAAAAATTAAGAGAAAATATTATCTAAACAGAGTGGTGCCAAGTTGTTAACAGGCTGTCAATGGGAGGAGTGATCAAGGAACCTTGATTTCTGCAAATTAGGAATTTTGAAGCCTCAGAAAGTTAGCAACAAATGCTCTCTGCAGCTGACATCTCCAGTGCTAAGTTATAGCTTTTCTAAATGCAGTTCTTAACTTTTCTATGTACTACCCAGCAAAAGAGTTATATGAGACACTCACTTTAGGAATGGAAAACTGCTGCTCTTATTGGCAGGGACCCATGAATTATGTCCGTCATTTTCAGCTGACAATATGCAAAACTCAAGTATCACGACTGACAGAAATTTGCTGGTTAAATTCACTTGCCTTTAGAACAATAAAAGTTACCTTTTGCTTAAGATTTTTCTTTTTATGAAGATTAAGACAATTGCCCAGGTTATTTCAACTGGATGACTCCATGACACCATGAACCTTCCTGTTGATCTGAATAAATCACCAGGCCATTATGTTCCCATAAAGATATATTTTCAGTCAGTTGCTCCTACCATTTTTGCAATGTTATTTTTCCAATAAATTAAGGTGGCATTCAGACCACCTTTTCTGTGTAAGATGAGTAAAATATAATCAAAATGTGAGAAGTGCTTGGAAGCACAAGGACTGAGAGACATAAGTGTTAAACAAATAAGCTTATGCATGGCCAGTAGTCTGAAAGTTGATTTACTGTGATCACCAGGATTTTCAATTTATCTTGTTCTCTTATGTAGCTCAATCCATAGCAAGTTCTGTTCTACATTGTGACTGTCTATGAAAAGGTCATCAGAGGCTATAAACCGTTTTCTGCCTTTTGACTGAATTCTTCTAGTTCTTTTTTTTACTGAATTCTTTCTACAAAAGAAGGTGAATGAGAGTGTAATACATCTCAACCATAAAGACGCCAGTTCCCAAGACTGAATGCTTTTCAAATAAAATCTTAGCCTAAGAAAACCAGACTTCCAAAGTGCAAGGAGACATCATGAATAATATTTACATTGTAAAAATAAAAGCATTTATTTCTGGTTGGGAATATCAGAAATACTGAGAAAGAAACTGTTCTCATCCGATGTTGCTCTTAGGAAATGGCATTTGGCCTGGTTTCTGGAAAGCACATCACATTTGGAAAAGAAAAAGGCAAAGAAAGAATATTTTTATGGAAGGAAATGACATCAGTAAAACACAAACATCAGAAAGGAGGAGGAAAGCTCATGAAAGGTTTTGTATGTTAGCTTGACAAGGACAGATGGGTTCAACTACAATATGATGATAATAACAAAGATTAATAATAAAGTTGATAAAAGCCCTTTTTATTGCAAAAATACAATATATTTCTATACTTATGAATAAAGAAATGCCAATATACTGCTTGAGTGAACAGCTGTGATAAATCAATCACCTATTAGTCACACCAATATATATGTATTTTAGTGTATAGATATTAAATGTTGCAGCTAATGGATACTCTGGATGTCTTTCACTGGGTAGAAACCACTTGTTACTTGGTTTTAGCTAGTAACAAAGAAATCATCAAGAGAAGCATCTTTGAAAACTATAACATGTATGCAAACACTGGGTGATAATATATGAAGGAAAAATGGTATATATCACTGGTACTACTTTGATTTTTGCATTTTTAAATGCCAGAAGAAACAAGTAGCAATGACCTTCTAGCCTTGCTTCATCAGAAATTGTTCTCCTAGTCACTTTAGAACTTTTCATGTTAAGTTCCTCCCACTGCAGCTCAGTACACCATTCAAAGAAAAGCAAGATGACAACCATACCATTTTGGTCTACTAAACTCTCTTTCAGTTGAGTCACTTTGTTACCGAAAATTACCCTTTTGCTTCTTTTAGAATTCTAAATTTTCTTTCTTCTTTTTAATTCCCTTTACTGAGAGAAGAGATATGATTTCATAAACTAATTGAATATATGCAGTATAACGAAGTTACAGCCTCTGTTGTCAAAATCCTTGAAGCTGAAAATTCTTTTCTTTTAGCTCTCTGACAACTTGAAGAAAACAAGTCTTAGTCATTTAAGGAAGCTGCTAAAAGAAAAGATAAACCTAATAAAAACGATTAGTAACCCCTCACTGGTTTTCTTAAATGATGAATTAATGAAATTTAAATGCATCATCCTAGAATTATGATATGGGTTATTTAATGAAGCAAATGGCCCAGAACTTCACACAACTGGATTACAGCTCTTGGCTTAGTCATTGACTTTATTGGTAGACAATACTGTTTGTTTTTACCTTTTAAAAATTATATTGATTTATGAAATGAGGGAAACTGACTCATTGATCTTTCTATAATAGGATATTAAAAACAATATATAACATTTAAGAGAAAGTTTTATTCAAATGCTGGAGGAAAAATGATCTTCATGATCCTCACACAAATATGTAGAATCAAGGGCTGGAGAGATAATACAGTTGGTAAGTCACTTATCTCATATGCAGTCAATCTGGCTTTTTTTTTTTCTAATTACACTTCCATGTAAGGAAGAAGATGAATCTACCATTTTTATTGCTTCTAGAGTTATCCGTGTTTTGGAATTTGAGTTAATTTTTTGTTTTTTTTTTTATATATTTTTTTCTTTTTTTTTTTACACCCCCTTCACCAGTGCAACATTCCCACTACCAATGTCCCAAATCTCCCTCCCTCCCAACCCACCCCCACCTGTACTCCAGACAGGCTTTCCAGTTCCCTCATTCATTCACATGATCAGGGCAGTTCTCTGTGTAGTTATTTCTATAACTGCACTCACCACTCTTTGTGGTGAGCTTCATGAAGAGAACTGGAAGTTTCAGCCCTCCTCCCATTGTCTCTGAGGATTGGTGCAAAAATAACTTTTATTTTTCTCAGAACCCATAGATGAGTGAGACTATTCTGCGTCTGTCTCTCTCCCTCTGACTTATTTCACACAGCATGGTAGATTCCATGTACATCCATGTATAGGAAAATTTCATGACTTCATCTCTCCTGACGGCTGCATTATATTCCATTGTGTATATGTACCACAGTTTCTTTAGCCATTCGTCTGTTGAAGGGCATCTTGGTTGTTTCCAGAGCCTGGCTATTGTGAATAATGCTGCGATAAATATAGGTGTGAGGAAGGGGTTTTTGTACTGTATTCTTGTGTTCTTAGGATATATCCCTAGGAGTGGAATAGCTGGGTCAAATGGGAGCTCAATTTCCAGATTTTGGAGAAATCTCCATATTGCTTTCCATAGAGGTTGGACTAGATGGCATTCCCACCACCAGTGGATAAGAGTTCCTTTCTCTCCACATCCCCGCCAGCAGTGATTATTCTCATTCTTTGTGATGTGCGCCAATCTCTGTGGTGTGAGGTGATACCTCATCGTTGTTTTGATTTGCATCTCCCTGATGATTAGTGACGAGGAGCATTTTTTCATGTGCCTTTTGGCCATTTGTATTTCTTTTTTATCAAAGTGTCTGTTCATTTCTTCTCCCCATTTTTTGATGGAATTAGATGATACCATAAGGTATATAGAACAACTCGTCGGTAAAACACTCCATGACATTGAGACGAAAGGCATCTTCAAGGAGGAAACTACACTTTCCAAACAAGTGGAAGCAGAGATCAACAGATGGGATTACATTAAACTGAGAAGCTTCTGCACCTCAAAAGAAATAGTGCCCAGGATACAAGAGTCACCCACCGAGTGGGAGAAAGTATTCACCCAACACCCATCAGATAAGAGGCTAATATCCAAAATATACAGGGCACTGACAGAACTTTACAAGAAAAAAAAACAATCTGGCTTTGACCCCCAGAATCACAATGGATCCCCAAGATCTGCCAATACTGATCCCTGAGCCAGGAGTAAACCCCAGCACAGCAAGATATGATCCAACTTCAAAAACAAAGCAAAGCAAAGGAAATATGTAAGGCTAAGCCTAAAATGAATATATAGTTAATTTTTGGTCATCTACATTTAAAAACAAATAAGGATTACCTATTTTGTTACAAAAATTTCATGTTTTACTTTAGAAGAGAGAAAACATCTGAAGACAGCTGGATTTTTAGATTGAATGCTGAATCAGCTCAACAAACTAAGGTAGGAAAATGAAATAATAATAAGCTATGGAGAAGCAATCTTCCAGAACTATAAACACATCATGTAGCTCTTAAAAAAAGTTAAAGACAGCAATTTTTGAAGCCAAATTCATGATAGATGAAGATTATGGAAGGATTTTATATATCCAAGTGGATTTTAAGTGGTTTAATAAATAGTCATTCATAGATGGTGGCTACTGCAGATACATCCATGATCTGTTAGGAAAAACTAAAGATTACAGATTTACCAAAACCATCACTACATTTTGTATTGATTAGTGTCAGTTTGGATGTTCCACGATAGTGACTGAGAAACCATACTACAGAAATAATTGGAAAATAAAAAAGACTTCAAAGAAGAGGAAACTTTAAATGTCATTTACAAACTCCTTGATTAAAACAAAGCAAACTCAAATAACTGGAAAAAAATAATATAGTGTAGAATTTTTACCCTTAAATTATAATTCATCTGACAGAAACAGAGCTTAAGTGAGAGACATTTTAATGTAAATGTTGATTTTTGTTTCTATTTATTCACTTTCAGATAGTTTGAGTTTTTTGCTGGTTTTTGTCTTTATATTTTTGGAAGGAGACGAACTTGCATATAGTTAGTTATATAGTGAGGAAAAAAATTACTTGGGAATTAGGATATTTATTGAAATTAAAAATAGTAAGAATTTGCATATAGCTCAGGTACCTAAAGAAGAGGAATATTTTTGGTTTTTTTTGTTTTGTTTTTGGGCCACACCCGGTGACGCTCAGGAATTACTCCTGGCTATTTACTCAGAAGTCGCTCCTGGCAGGCACGGGGAACCATATGGGGAACCAGGGGATCGAACCGTGGTCCGTCCTAGGTTAGCGCAGGCAAGGCAGGCACCTTACCTCCAGCGCCATCGCCCGGCCCCTTGGAAGAGGAATATTTTTAAATTATATTTTCATTAGAATCACCAAAGAATTTGTAGAAACTACTGATTCTAGTTCACTGAATTTGGGTAGAGCTAAGATACTGCAATTCAGACAAGCTCCCAGGGAACCACAAAACACAACATTTTTTATACAGGAACAATTGAGGCAATTAGTATAGTCAGTTCTAATAAATTAACGCAATTTATTATTGTACTTGAATGGTAAGATAGCCTGATTGTGGGGTAATCAGAGTTGTGAGTCACAGCTGTTAAGATTATTAAGTTGATTTTCTTTTACCTGATTGCCATCTATCCAAAGAACTTTCTGATTAGAATTTGACTTTTTGTGCAAGATTTGAAAAGTAGTGGTTAGTCAATGCAATTTCTGCCAGGTATGGAAAGAACTACAACTTTGAATCAGAATAGGATTTCCTTCAATATTCATGATAATGATAATGAACAGGAAGATGAGAAAGGTGATTAAAACAATTTCAGAGGTCAACACTGAGCTTTTGAACTATTATGTACTAGTTTATATGTTTAGTGCATTTTCTTCATTTAAAACATTTTATGAACTGATAAAATTCTCCCTAGAATTGAATGCTGGTGTTTGGGAAAGACTGAATCCCATGACAGTCTAATTCAAAACCTATGTTCTCAAACATACATGTCTTATGTGAAGCAATTCCTGCTGGGATAATGGTATGGAAAAAACTACACCTTTGAATCAAAATAGAATTTCCATAAATATTAACGATAATGATAATGAACAGGAAGATGAGAAAGGTGGTTAAAACAATTTCAGGGGCTAACATTGAGCTGTTGAACTATTATATAATAATTTATATGCTTAGTGCATTTTCTTCATTTAAATATTTTTGCGAACTGATAAAGTTCATAAACTTACATTTTAGTTACATAAACTTACAATTTAGTTGTCACAAGTGTAGACTTAGTAATAAATAATTATATTTGTGGAGCTAATATTATGTCGTGTGAATTATATTAACACGAGATTCTTTAAATGTCACAACTTTGATAACAATGAATTTTGTAATCTATAAATACAATAGCTAAACAATTAATCCTGACAAGGCCATAATTAGGAGTCTATCAATTTCTTTTAAAAAAGCAAACCTGATAAGTAAAAACAATTCTCTGTTAATTAAACCATTTTGCCTACATCTAGTCAGCCTCTTAAATTCATTTTACAAAATTTTTCCTTCTTTAAATTTGCCTGGCTGTTTTCCTTACAACAATGTCTATCCTTTGTTTTTAATTGCATAATTGCTATTGTTTTATTCCTTTAACTTAATACACAGAGTCAGCATTAAAATAATGGAAAAGTTTATAGTAGTGAAGGCACTGTGCATGTTTTTGAAACAATCAAATACAAAATACTAATTGGTAAATATATTTCTTCAGTACCAATGGTCATGGTATGGCATTCTCATCTGTGATGTTTGAAAATGAAAGAGAGTGATCAAATGGTTCCTTTCACATTTCTCCCTACTTAAGAACTCATCCTAGGGTAAAAAAACACAGCACATTAAAAATGATAAAAGGCTAAACAAAGACTAAAGCTTTTGTTTTTAGTAAATGCAATAGAATATAGAGAAACCACTAGGGGACATTTCTGTGTGGATAGTACTTCTCTTTAGCATCTAAACCAAGACTGTGGTGACTTCAGATATTTTTATTATACTGCAGAGGCAAGAACACATCTTGTTTGCCAGCCCAAGAACTGAGTTCAGATTTTTCCCATCACTCTTTCTAAACATGCATTTTACAATAGTATTTTTGAGTGATTTTTTTCTAAAATCTTCAATCTTATAGATGTCATTTATGCAAACAAACAAGCATTTCATCTATTTCATTTTCATTTGCGTTGATTATTCAGCATGCATATTTTACTCTAGAAAAGAAAGAAACTTTTTCAGTTAAACTGTCTTACATGACTTATGCAAAATCTTACAATGACCTGATGGGGCAAAGAAGGGCATAGCATCACGTGCAACTGACTAAATGGGGACCACGGGGTTCGCCATCTTTGCTCTTATGCAAAGAAGTGGATGAAGGTTCAAGTCATCAGGAAAAGAGGCGTGATGTGACTTCTACCACTATTACCCTTAAGCTTTCTAACTATAGGACAAGACAGAACACACGTTTCTAATGCTGATCAGAATGAATAATGAGAAAATATAGGCAGCAACAAAACATTAACTGAAACTATTAAGCTGCCTAGGGTTATTTGGCATTTTTTGAAACCTCTGTTGAATTCCCTTCTTCCTCATGTTTTCCCTGTATTCTTACTTTTTATTGCATTGTTGATCGTTGACCTATATAAGTTTGAATGGCACAGGACAATTGTACACAAATGTGAACTTGAAAACAGATGTGAACTTGATCTATGAATAAATGTGGCACAGTATTGAAAATATAGTTTTGCTTACCTATGCAAATATATATACACACATGTAAATGCATTTGGTTTTTAGATATAGAGGCCATCTCAAATAGAGTTCAATTATATCATTGCAGCTACTACTAATGATGTGTGCAGCCTCCTTGTGTTGGTTCTCTGGTGTGGTGATGGAAGCAAAGACTTGGCGCTGCTTAGCTAGCTGGTGTTCATGATCTTTATGGTCACATTTATGGTGGTGATCAAGGCTCTGTTAAATTTTAAAATAATTTTCCTTCTAGTTTACCTGGCAACTAGATCACCATATATAAAACATAAAACATAAAAACATATATTAATCTAATGTATATGTTATTGGTAGGATTTCAGGTTAATACCAAGCTAGTTGTTTTTAATTCTGGCTGAGTCAAAATAAGATGTAGATTTTTATTCGGGGAGCCATAACCAGAAGCAGTAATTGGCTTTGCAATCAAAAATCACTTACAGAGGTTCTTGGGGGTGCTGGGGTTAAAATACATCACCGCCCTGTAATGCAAGTTCCTTACCCATCTCTCTGCCCCTATATGCAAATTTGAATTGAGCTGTAGTTCGTGGTTCTAATCCCCCTTTTCAGGATCAACTTGAGATGATTTATTTTAGTGATGAAATAGATCAGTTGGCATTCTTATGACATCAGTCTTGAAATAGACTCTTGTCAGATTTCATCCAGTTAATGAAAAGGAAATGTTGTGAAAAAGGCAAAATGTGCTGGGTTAGGCAGTCTAGAAAAGAGTATACTAATTCTAACAATACAGGTTCATCCTAAAATATATTTAGTCAGCTTACTTTTAAAGGGGTGCAGATGTTTTGATCATAATTTCATTTATTTCTGTAAGAACCTTTTTTCAGTCTAATGTATACTTTGGCTACAAATACAATTCATATTTTTAAGAGAAGGAAATGAAAGGAAGGAAAAAGGAAGGAAGGAAAGAAGGAAAAAGGAAGGAAGGGAGGAAGGGAGGACAGAAGGAAGGAAGGGAGGACAGAAGGAAGGAAGGAAGGGAGGACAGAAGGAGGGAGGGAGGGAAAAGGTAAAAAGGAAGGGAGGGAGGAAGAAAGGATATAAAGGAGGCAGCAATTAAAGAAGAAAAGGGGGGCTGGGCAGTGGCGCTGGATGTAAGGTGCCTGCCTTGCCTGCGCTAACCTAGGACGGACCACGGTTCCATTTCCCGGTTCCCCATATGGTCCACCGTGCCTGCCAGGAGCAACTTCTGAGCAAAGAGCCAGGAGTAACCCCTGAGCGTAACAGGGTGTGCCCCCCAAAAAAAAGAAGAAAGGGAAAAAATAAAGGATGGAAAGAAGAAATGAACAAAAATAAAAAAAAATGAAATAAAAATAAATTCAAGTTTTGAACTACATCTAAAACTATTTGAAATTACTATAAGTAATTCTAGAAAGAAATCAGGACAGAGAGTAAGCATAGATTTTTCTCAGTGAATTGCTTATTCTAATGTTGCATAAAAGCTGCAATGCTATACTTTTTACTCTGAAATGAAGGACCACTCTTGGAAGGTTCAAGGGACCATCAGTGTCCATGAGAACAAGCCCAGGATGGCTACAAGGAGAAGTACTCTCTACCTGCCATATTGGCCCCAAATATTTAAAATTTTAAATAGTTCCATTTTAGAAAAAAGTCTTAAAATTTTTTCTAGACAAACTAAAAATTGAATAATATAGTTTAAGTATAGTGGCTAGTTAATGAAATTGGATTAGAATACGCTCTGAAGTTGAATGGTAAGATTACCTATATTGTAAGTAATAACAAATAGTATTTCTGCATGCATTTTTCTTTATGAAATCATGTCAGAGAGTCTGCCTTACCAAGAGCCAAGATGGAACAAAGAAATAACTAATGGGTTGAGGTCAGGTGATCTATTCCAAATGGTTCCCTGAGCACCACAGGGTGTGCCCACCTCAAAAAAGGTAGGGCAAAAAAATAGTCATTATGTAGAAATTTTGCATTTCAGAAGTAACTTCCATGCATCAGATGGTTTAATTATATAAGTATAACCATATCTAACTTAAAGATTTTAAAGAAAAAATGGAACTAAGTTTTCCTCAATAAGTTTGTAAACTAGAGTAGAAATCTAAAATTTATTGTGACCTGTAACTAAGAGGCTAGTATAATTCTGGGTCATTATTTTAATAAGATGTGGAGGTTTATTTCCTTTTCCTTATTAGTTTTTTTCTTTATTTTTTTTGTAAAGTCTTATTCCTGACTGAGCTCAGGGGCTACTTCTGGCTCTGTACTCAGGAGTTATTCCTGGTGGTGCTCATGGTACCTGGGTTGACTGCATACAGGGCAAGCACCCTACCTGTTATACTATTGCTCCAACACCCTAAACATTTTTTGTGTGTGTATTTGTGTCAATTGACTTGCATAAATAGAGGACAACTATAACTAATAAAAAGGCAGATATGAGTGGTGTCATTTTGTTAAACAACTTTAATAAGATCATAAATGTGGCATACAGAGAGAGTTAAATAGAAGTTGAAGAATTTGTCCTCATTTAACTGAGTTAATAAGTAGAACTGTTAGAACCTTTAAGCAGGAATAGTTCTTCTAGATAATTTTCTCAAGTATCCAGTGATCTTATTTAAAGTAACTAGCACCAAACATTCTGAATGTTGGAGAATGCTATAGTTTGTACTTTTATTTGTAAAACTGGAAAACCTGTGCATACCTGTGAGATCTGTAAGAGATCATAAACATGAGATAAAATAAAAACTGAGCTTATGTTATACAAAGATTCATTGCTACATAAAGCCACAGAAACATATATAATTTCAGCAGGTGTATTCAAAAATCTCGTAAAACATTCCATACCAGCTGCCTTCATAGTTCACATTTATAAAAAGACACTATTCTAAGAGATTTCTTTGAAAGAGTTGATCACCTAATTGGGTTCAGAAAAATTACTGTAATTATCAACTAACATCTCCTAAGCGACTTTCCAAGGACATTAAAATGCTGTTATTATTAAATGAGGAAAGATAAAATTTAAATCTATGCTTTCCCACATATCTCAAGTTTTTGGGGGAAACTATTGGTTGAGGTGAACACAACCCAATATACTTTATAAATATAAACATTAACATATATTACCATAAATTACTTTATGCATGAAAAATAAATCTTTCCTACCAAATCCTTTGATGTTTATGCCTACGTCACAGTTTATGTCATTCACTCTCCTCTCAAATTTTAGAAAAATTATGTGTTTAATCACAGCATGAAAGCCCTGCACTTATACTAGGAAGGCCTTATATTCTATACCATGTCATGAGGAACAAACCTAAGTATTTTTTTTCTTTACTGGTTGGAAATTTCCTTTGCAAGAATCATGCTCAGTGATTTCTTTTTTATTTTTCAAAAAAATCAAATATGGGAATTGGAGTGACAGTGTAATGAATGGGTATTGCACTTGCTTTGCACAGTACTAAACCAGGTTCTATCCATCCAAAAATGGTCCTTAAAGCCCCAACCGGAGTGAGCCCTAAGATCCTAAGCACCGATGGTGAGGGCACAGAAATTAGGAAAAATAAGTGAAAGAAAAATTAAAAAGTCAAATGTGGTCCATTTATCTTTTAAATAAACCTGATTTCAATACAAGTGAAGTCTAGAGTCAAAAGTTCTTTATTGTCTACTGAAATGCAGGTGTAATATTTGCCTCAGTGGAGGTAGATATTTCTAGATTGTCATCCTTTGGAGAAGTAGTGCAAATTAAGTTAATTCTAAAAAGTGTCTGAAGAAGCATAATCCTTTTAATCCTAAAGCTATTCAAAACTAAAATTTTAATTAAAAATTAGGCTATATTTTATTTTCACTTAAATAGAATTAGACTTTAAAAGAATTTCACTTGGATGGGCACATACACAGGATAATGACATGAATACAAATTCCAAATAAATCCTGTAGTTATTTTTAAAGGCACAGTCCTAATCTTTCAAAGGCCATAAATAAAGTGTGCTGGCTGCTGTCCAATGTCAAGTGGAATTTTAGGCAATATTCATGTAAATTTACAGACACTTGAGCAGATCTAAATTAAATGTTTAAAACCTGGTCACATTTTCACAAAGAGGGACAGACCTTCAGAATACCCCTATAAATGTTTTATTTCTGAATCAAAGATTAATGTTTTGTATATAATAAAGTATACTTACTTCTCAAAGCCAGTTCAAAACAATACAATGAAAAACCTGTATATATTTTAGAACCCAGATGTAACAGGGAAGCCATGACAGCCTCTATAATGTCTATGACAGTATTCAAAATACCTCGTAAATCGAAAAGGGCAAATTAAGTTTTAACTCTTCCTCTGAGGCAATCTTCAACACACTCAAATTATTATCCCTCCTCTCAGTTCACATAACCTTCTAGTTCATATCTCGTTCATATCCCTTCATTTTTTGTCTCATTCTCAGTGGTCCTCAAACTATAGCCTGCCACAAGCAGGCCCTAGTTCCCATTAAAATACTGGTAAGTTTGTTGATTTAATTTACTTATTTTAATTTATTTACTTTATGTAATTTACTTATCTTCATTTTAATTTTGTATTTGTTTCAATTTTGTTTTTTACTTCAAAATAACATATGTGCAGTGTGTATAGGAATTTGTTCATATTTTTTCTATAGTCTGCCCCTTCTGAGGGACACAGTACTGGCCCTCTTTTAAAAAGCTTGAGACCCCGGCTAGACCATAACCTCTCTGAAAGTAACAGCTCACATGTTACTTGGGTACTCAGAATGATGGAAATCATTGCACATTGTATTTTTACAAACACACCTGCACCAATATATTATCAACTTGTTCTTATGAATATGACAATGATATTCTTTCAGAGAGTGTCAATCTTTAAGAGATATTCTCTTCCCAGCCATAACAGAAATGAATATCTGTAATAAGCAAAAGATAACGGAAGTTACAGTGAATGTTTTCTTTTTTTAAATTTTTTAAAACTTTATTGATTGATTGGTTTATGGGCCACAGCCAGTAGTGCTCAGGTGCTACCCCTGGCTCTGCACTCAGAAATCTTCCCTGGCAGGTCGGGGGTCCATATGGGATACCGGGAATTGAACCGGTTCCCTCTTGAGTTGGCCACATATATGTGATGCAAACACCCTACCTCTGTGCTATCTCTCCTGCCCCATACATTATATGTTTTCTGATTACAGTTCATGATAGGCACAGAGGACATTGATTTGGTCTTTTCAATCCCTGTCCTAATAGGATGGCTCAATGGAGGAGACAAAACTCCCCAAATTAACAGCACAAATTTACCACATGAGCAAAGTGATTTGGAATCAAAATTTCAGCCACAATATAGAATTGAAATAGTATTTGCCATAGTTAAAAGTCCCAGGACAAATCTCTATGAACACTCCATGATCCAAGGATACCATGAGAAATATGGAGTATTTTTCTTTAAAACACCAAATTATGGAATGATTATTATAATGCAAAGAATAATAAAATATAGTTGCTTTTGAAAAACAAATATAAAGGCTTTTAATAAGTGCATTAAACATATTTATTGAAAACTACTAGAAATGATATAACATCTGTCCAATATCTCTTAAAACAGAATGGAGATATATTATTTTCAAATATAAAAAAATTTTGAGTGTTTCTGGGAATAAATTTTATTTTGTGATAATATAATACATTTTTCTCCCAGAAAGAATGCAGGGCATAAAAAGTCACTCTTATGGCTATTATGTGTCAGGAGATAAATTATAGAAGGAAATAGTTTCCTCATTAAAATTATGGGAAATAGAAAAAAAGCACTAATCACCTGAGCTATGACCACTGACGTCTATTTCAAGAATAAAGCAAAAATAGAAAGCTTTATATTTTCTTCTTGTCAATAACAAGTGTCTGAAAAGTCCAGAATGAGAGTTTTGGCCATAAAGTCGCCATAAATGATTTACAGATGAAATCGATAACAGTTTCATCAATTGTATGTCCATCATCGCCATTGAACTGACGGAGGGGTTTTGCTACAAATTTCTGAAAACAGTCTGCAGTCTTCAGCTGCTGTCTCCTGTTGATGTGCCTGGGTTATAGAGGAGAGTGACATTTTCAGCAGAAGATGTGAGAGTTGAAATAGAAGTTGTTTCTCCTCACTGGGAAGTCAGGTAGGGTTAAACCAAATCAATAACATTTCTTGGACTACAGACCTTTATAAAAGAACTATCTTTAACCCAAAGGGTTTAGATTCCTTCAACAATCTCAAGGGAAAAAAAAACAGCTATACCCTATCATTTGTTTCCTACATGTCATGACTCAATGACCTTTCTCATACATACTTGCCTTGCCATCTCCTTTTTGTATCTGGGTCCACTTTACTGCTAAGTGTCTTTCTAACAGAGAAAACTAATCCCCAGCAAATGTTTCTAATTTCTACCATCGGAGAAACTTATAAACTACATCCTAGGATACCACCGTTATTTTTAAAAAGGCACTTCTTTAAATTACTATTTATACAGAAAAATGTGACATAAAGGGGAATAAGAATAAAGCATTCTAATTTAAACAATTTGTAGCCTACTGTAGCAGACAGATGTACTCAGAGAAATATGTAATTATGGTAAGACAGTACAGCTATAGTGGTTACTCCTGGTTGATTAAGAGGCCTACAACATTTTTCCCTGAGCCCAGTTAGAGACAGAGGGCCAGTAAGGTGACCATGATGAGAAAGACTTTGAGGCATCTATTTACACTTTATAGCATAGTTCAAAATAAGAACTTTACATATAAAACATAGGAATTGAATAAAGAATTTAGGAGGGAACCAGAAGAGATGAACTAACTTCTAGGGGGTTCTAAATGCAGATAGAAATTCTGGAGACATGAGGCAGGAGACAGAGGATTGGAGAACGTGTAAGAATGGGGAATAAAGACTCTACAGAGACTTTAAATTGCAGCTTGTGTTACTATAAAATATTCAGCAAACTATGAAATGATTAAGGCAGACAGTCCTTAAAATAATTTGTTCTGTTTTTATACAATCTTCTATGAACAGACTGGTATCACATAGAGCCTTTCTATTTTCATTGATCCAGATGTTTTTGAAAATTTTATATTTTTAATCGTCGCACCACAACTTGTACAGTTGTTCATAAATGTCGATTCAAGCATATAGTGGTCCAGACATAGATGGTATTCAGTAGTCAAGTGCAAAATATAAAGCTGAGATTCCACTTGGCACCTCAGAGAGTTTGCTCCCTGAGTATAGATGGCAGTGTTTAACCCAGAACAGTGCCATTAAATGCTATCTCCCTTGCAGAAAAGAATTCTAAATCTCATGGTTATTGCAGCGGTATTTTCCCTACTCAATTGACTTCACTTAAATTTCTTTACTGAAGCACCATCTTTTTCCTTTGCAATGATCCTTGCCACAGAGACAGTAGAAACAATTCAAAATAAAACTCTGTAGGTGTTCAGTGTGCAGCTTTTTGCCTAATAAAATGAATTCTATCCTGAGAGGAGAAAATGTTATTGTCATAATGAATACAGGAATAAAAATTGTGCAGGTTTAGCAGGATCTTTCTATATAAAGAAGTGCTAACGTTAGCAGCGCTATAGATTAGGTTTTTCCCACCCTTCTCCCTGAAGGAAGAATGTGCAGTTCTCTCACTGTGAAAACCGGGGTGTCAAGAAAATCCCATTCACAGCATTTAGGTGCTCATGGCACCTGTACCCCCCTCTACTATCATTAGTAATATTTGCAAATATTTGCAAATATCCAAGACTGATGACCCACTACATCAATAAATCATGAAGCACCTTTTTTAAAATCTTACAACTAATTGTATGACCTTTAACAAAAATTTGGGACCTTATTTTATTTTTCTAACTTCTGCAAGACAATGTTTCTGAGGAAAAGAATCTGTGTTTGGGAGATCTTTTCAAAAACCAAGCTATCAGACAGGTTATATCTTCACTAAGGTTATTTGCTTTTTCTGTTTGTTTGTTTTTAAATGTCAAAGGAGCAACAGCAAAAGCTCTTCTGTGATGAATGCTTCAGCAGCAATTTAATTTTGTTATCCACAAAAAGAAGCAGTGTGGTAGAGAGAGCACCCCAGAATATAGAGATTATTTCTATTAAGAACCTATAGAGTAACCTTGGATAAGCCACTCTGTATATATATGATTCTTCTTTCCCTTTCACAGCCTGGGAGATTATTCTTAGGGAATGTTCAAAATTATTAAAAATCATCACAGTTGATATGTGTATTATTTTTTTTCTGGTTTTTGGGTCACACCCGTCAGCGCTCAGGGGTTCCTCCTGGCTCCATGCTCAGAAATTGCTCCTGGCAGCCACGGGGGACCATATGGGGCACCGGGATTCGAACCGATGACCTTTTGCATGAAAGGCAAACACCTTACCTCCATGCTATCTCCCAGGTCCCGATATGTGTACTATTGATTTCACAAATAATTATGTGGTACTGGTATCTACCTACAGATGAAAATTCAAATTCAGTAATCTCAATATTTTTCCAAATTATGGGGCTACTAAGTGGAATTGTTAGACCTCAAATACATATGTCTGATACTTAAAACTGTGCCCCCAAATATAACCATACTCAGCAAGGGCTTCTTCAGTTTTCAGCATCTAAGCCTATACATACTCCTTAACTGTTTTTGTTATCTGATAAAAACAAACAATATTTAAAAATTTTTGTTAACGTTAGCATGTAACATGACATATGTCTCAGGATTATAGTTTTCCAACTCAACAAATGCTCTGACACAGAGTGACAAGACTGGTTATTATATGTCACTCCTCTCCTTTACCTGTTCTGAACAACCTTCACTCACTCCTGTTCTCTTAGGAAACCACCAGTTCATGGAATTAAAGGGTTTTCAAAGATAGACAAAATTTATTGCTTATTCTCCATGTCCCTCAAAAGGTCTCAAATGATATTATCATCACTTCTCGTAAATAAACTATGCAAACCTTATTCTAAGTTTTGGTATTACAAAGATATAGAAATAAAAAATTTGACAATTTCTATACATTCAGTAGTAACTGGTTGAAAAAATGTATGAGAAGAAAATTATGCAGCTGGGGAATTCATTGGGAAATTCATAATTGGAAAAAGGAGATTAAACCAAATCCTCAAGCTTTAAGTCTATAGTGGTTTTTATCTTCAGTAATTTATTGTTTGTCACAAATAATTTATGTCAGAAGTGATATTTCAAATATCAGTTCACTGATAAAAAGACAGATTAGAACATAATTTATTTATCATCTTATCCATCTTATTAAAAATCAGATATCCATACAAACAACAAATATTTGCCTGATCTATTCTACATTCTGTTCATCATCTATGTGAGTGAATTGGAACATTCGTGACTTTAATGATTGTGTAATTAAGTTCCATCTATCTTGGGGCTCCAAGATGAAGAACTGGCTGATCCCCTGAGTATGACTGTGTTTACATCACCAAATCAACTCCATTTGGGTATGTTAGACAGTCATTTTTCTATCTTGATGTATTACTTCTGCGTCTTTATAATGATGATGAGAGCACCTTGGAAGATTAAGTCAACTAATGAACTTGGCACAATGTTTAGTAAAAAGCTACTCAAAAAGATTTCTGAATATTATTATTGCATAAGCCCAAGGTTTAACATCCTTATTTCCTCAGCTAGAATATATTTATGTTTCCTAAAATAATAATAATCTGCTTGCATCTCGCCATCTGAATGTGAAGTAAACTGTTTTACATTTGGAATCTCTGATATTAGAAATACATTAGGAATCTATGATATTAGCTACCAATTTAGTGGGTCCTTAAAAGCATACCACTGAAAATCTCTGAAAGGAATGAGTATAAAATATAATGTGTGTGTATGAGAGATCAGAGAATGAAAGAAACAGAGAGAATAAGAGAGAGTGGAAAGAGAAAATAGAGAAGGTGGTTGGGAGTGGGAGACCTAAACAGAACAGCAGATAATAGGCAGTTCTACATTTTCTGTATACAACATAATTGATGTGTTAGGAAAAACGCATGTGCTTTGCAGGTCAGAGAGGTCTATCTTCTCACACTGATAACAGAAAATCTATTTCATTGCATGTAAGAAATTCAATCCATAGTCTTCCACAAATGTGGAAACAAATACCTTTTTAGGATTTTAAGAGAAACTAGTAGAAGCAAACCTAATATGTGCAACTTTAGGCACACGATTTTATTTGTCCAGGAAGAAAAGAAGAGTGGAGAAAGCCTTACACAAGTAAATGGAATTAAGAAAACTTATCACAGACCAGTCATTCTGAAGGTGGATGTAATGCACTCTACTAGTTCTATATCCTAATGAGATCTATCAATGTCAGCAGCCATGCTGGAAGTATGCTTCTACTACTTCTGAGCAATGACAAAACTGAGAACAAGTTCTTACAAGACTGCCATGAAGCTCATCACAGGCCACTTTCTATAGAACAAGAGAAGAATCACCTTATAAGAGATATCCTTGTATCAAATTTAAAAGAGGGATCCAGATACAAAAATTAGGGGTAAAAGTATTTAACTTGCATGGAGCCAACCTCAATTTTATTCCTGACACCACGTATAGGTAACTGAGTGCCATTGGGTGTATCCTGAAACCCTTCCCACACATTAAAAAGAGGAAGCTTCATTTAGTCAGTGGATTAATATCATGATATAAGATAAATATCAGGTGTGTTTTTAGGCAGTATCTATTCTATTTTTTTTACAAAGATAGATTTATGTCTTCCTCTTTAATATTTTTAACATGTGTATTTTAAATATTTATTATAATGGCACCTATTTACAGCATAAGTATACATGTCTTTTGGACTGTCTTGGCCATACCTTGTAGTGTTCAGGTCTATTCTTAGCACTGCACTCAGGGATTGTTCCTGGTGGCCTTGGGGATCACGTGTGATACCAGGGAATGAACTTGGATTGACCATGTGCAAAGGAAGTGCTCTACCTGATGTGTTATTACTTTTACCCCTCAAGCTTTATATGTTTTATGGACTCTGTTCATATATTTTATAGCTCTCATCTGAGTGACATTATAGAATTCATCATCAATTAAGAATAGAGAGAATATAGGATTAAAGTATTTAGCTTTCATGTGCCTGACCTCTTTCAACCATTGGCAGTGCAATATATTCTTTCAAAACTACACAGGACTGATCACAGAGCACAACCATGGGTGGTACAACTTCATTCCTCAAAGAAAGTAAAAGCAAAATTTCATGAAACTTACATGTAAGTACTAACTACTAACTTTATGATATAGGAAATAACATTAGAACCATAGCAAGTTAATGTGTATTGGAAAAGTATAAACTTGGTGTATTTCACACTTAAAATGCTTTCCTATAATTACTCTGAAGGAGATAAGGATTATATATAAATTTAAGGGTAGCACAATGTGTATGAGGGGTCAGTCCCATTGTAAATTTAGATGTAATCTTAAATAGCTTTTGATGAACTATTTCTTTTACTTCTTTTGAGCATATCTGGCTGTGCTCGTGACTGACTCCTGACCCTGCACTTAGGGATCACTTTGTCAGGCATGGGATACCGAAAATTACACTCTGTGGACCACATGCAGGGCAAGTTCCATACCTACTTACTATATCTCCAAGAAGAAAATAATTTTATTGTTTTAATTCTAATATGACAAATCTGATAACCTCTTATAAAATTTAGATAGCCTTTTAAAAATTATATTACTTGCTTTCATACAGATTTTTGGCACAGATGTGCCCAATTCATTCAGAGGGCCTTTATATTTCATGATACATCACCAGAAAACTTTGGGGAGATATGTTTCAAATACGAAAAGCTACATTTTAAAGGATCATGAAATATTTTCTTAGTATTAAAAATATATTTTATTTTAACCAGATAGTAAGTTAGACAAATTCAACTAGAGCACCAAAAAAGGAGTAAAATGTTTCTTTTGAGAATCAATAACAAACTTATTTTCGCTAAAAATCAAAATATCACTTTTTTCTTCAATGGAAATGCTATTTTTCTAAGTACAGCTAAAAACAGTTGTGCTGCTATAAAATAATTCAAACGTAAGACTCAGATTTTCATAAAAGCATCAGGTTTCAGGCACTAAAGCACCCGAGAGCCTCTAGCATGTCAGTAAGCTCACTAGTCTTCTTACTGCTCCCCATTGCCTTCCTTTCTGCAAACTTCTATTGTTTAAAGAACTCTTAATTTCCCTTGACACAATAAAAAAGAACACTAATATTATTCATATATTCACTCATCTCCACGATGATTCAAAAAAAATAAATCCAACCCCAGTTCCCAGGATACCTATGAATTAGTCGAAATTAATTCATGGTTTGACATTCCACTGGTGACATTGATTGGTTGAAGAGTGAGTAATATGCTAAATTCACTTGGTATTGGGAAAAAATGTCCCTTTCTACCTTTTTCCTGAACAATGAGGCATGTGATAGAAATGGTCTTGGCATTCTATCTTGTGGTCATGATAATAACCAGATATGTAGCTAAGGCAGAGATGAAATAGAACTCTGATCCTTGATAACATCATTGAACAGCTAACTGAAAAAATACCTTAACACCTACTCTATGCCTGAAAATAAATTTTATTATTGGATATTTAAGTTCTTTAATTTCACTTGCAATCCTCTAATGTTTCATTGGAGAAAGAAATTATACAATGTGCCTATAGTCTTCATTCAATGTGAGATCTTTAGGTACGTGGGGGAGAAATGTTAGGTGCAGTAAGATAATATTTTACTTGCAATGTTTCAAACTGACATTTCTTTATAATTGCAAAAGATAAGATCAAATAACTTTTTATAGATTTAAAGCTTCTACATACAATATTTTGATAATCAAGATAGCATTATATCTTTGTAAAAAGCAATAATAGCATGAGGTGTTTCTTAATAATTCTGTTTGAGTCTGGATATTTTAAACTGCATATGCATATGTGGCCTTCAAGATAGAAGTTGTGGTGTTTTAGAGACAGTATATTGGGTAGGGTGTTTATTTTATAATACCCAACCCAGGTTCTGTCCCTGGTACCATGGTACCCTGAACAAAGCCAACAGTAATTTTTTGAGCACTCAGTCAGGAGTAAGCACTGAGTAGCAATGAGTGAGCTGCCAAAACAAACCAACAACAACAACAACAACAAAATCAAAAAGTAACTGCACTATAAAAACTGTCAAAAATCATCGTGGTTTTATTTAAACTTCTGCATTCTGTAAAGATTTCACAAAAAATTCTGTTAACAGTCAAGTTACAGTATTAATTATATAAGGAACGTAATTATTAAAAGCAATCGCTCAAAATATAATTAAAGTGTGTGAAGCATTAAAGTAATTAAAGTACAGCATATCTCATACCTACATCCACAAATCTATTCAATGAATCCATTTAAAATTTAACCTACATATATTTAATTTTAATAGGAAACTATATTTTCTATGTTTCCCTGCAAACAATTTTATGTTGAGCTAAAATTTTAGATTAGTGATCAGAGAACTGAATTCTACAATGGGATGTAGTGAAAGTACAGTAGATATGGTGCTTGGCTTCATTCAACAGACCTGGTTAGATTTCCAGGATCCCATATGGTCGCCTTAGCCCACCAAAATGATCCCTGGATACAGAGACAGGAGTAATCCCTGAGCACAGCTGAATATTCCCCTAACAAATAAAAACAAAAACAAACCACACCTCCCCTCAAAAAGAAACTAATTTATTTCATGTTATTCATATGATATCTTGGAATTCCACTTTCTAATTCATTTAGCTCAGTCAATATATATATACTGAAGTGATAACTATGATAAAAGTATTTAAATACTCAGATAACAGTGATTAAATGATTAGGTAATAATTTGCAATACTAACTGTGCTTCCATAGAAAAGGAAAGTAAAATGGGACAGAGAATAAGAAACATTATAATAGTTATCTAATGCATTAATGAAATTCATACATTATATAACATAACTATAATTTGCACCCATTAAATTTTTCTTACAAGAATGTCAGTGACTCTTCTGCATATATAGTAATTTCCCAGGGCTTTAAGATCCATAACTCAAAGCTAACTATTCATTAGATTATCAAATTATCTTTTAACATAGAATTTGTCATCTCACACTATAATAAACTGTTGTTCTCTCTGGCTTTACTCCCTTACCGAATAAACTTTTAAATTGCCATCTATGAGTAGAAAATCTTATACAGAATACATAATTAATAAATGTCTAGAAAAATGGTAAAATCCACACTGACTCCTTCTATCCATTTCTGCCACCCTCTAACATTCTTCTCTGCTAATCAACCTTTGTTCTTAGAAACTAAATTTTCAGTCTGGCTTTATAAACTCAAAGGTAACTTCACGCATGAATAGTGAGTAGATCCTATTGTGTATTCAAAAAAAAAATTCAACAGGGGCCCGAGTCGTAACAGAGTGGTATGACATTTGCCTTGGAGACAGCATAATGCCAAGTTAACAAGAAGTTCACTGTCTAAAGGAAATAGAATATAGAGAATAATTCAATATCCCTTTTGTAGGAAAAACTTTGTATTTTAAGATCCGCTAATTAATATTGTTTATAAAGTCACTAAAAGAAATCCTCAGAGACATAAACTAATGAGTACACCTATCAATCCGTAACAAACTATTAAAACTAAAAAGTGATGCATTATTTGCATATGTATTTACATTATAAATAAACTGAAGAAACCCATGTTAATATAGAGCATAAATTTTGTAGATGAATTAGTATGAAATGCAATTTATACTAATTCATTGGGGGCAAAAGAGGCATGAAATTATGTTGACTTGTTAATTTAATATTTTATAGTAAATTGCTCATATTAAGCACTTCCCCAAAGGGGAATAATACTTCCATTTCATAGGATGATAATGTAAGCAGTAATATGTTAAATTGTCTCTTCAACTGTCCATTTTAAGCTGCACTTCAAAGATGGCAGGAAAAATTGAGGATTCCTTGTATCACCCATCAGCTATTCTCTTGATGAGATAGACTAGGGTATAATCAACTTCTTGATGATCTCTGCAGTCACCTTTCAAATTACCCTTTAAATAGTTTTGCCCCTAGTTGTCTCTGTTAGAATCATCAACTAGGTAGAGAAACTGTAATTTGCTGATATTCAAAATTGTGCGAGTTTCCTAATGTTCATATCATGAGTGGGAAAAATTTCAGACAAAAAGAATCAATTTAAGACAAATTTTTTACCCGCAAATAGCTAGGATTTTTCCTTTAAATGTCA
>PVKC010002228.1:32767-44786 GCA_004027635.1 Crocidura indochinensis
TTCAAGGCAAACACCCTCCATCCATGCTATCTCTCCGGCCCCCCAAAATGTAAATATTTTTAAGGGATAAACTTTTTTATATATTTTAAGGAACTGAGTACTAGGTAGGAGGAACTCACATTTTCTGTATATGTCGTAGTATTTGCTATTTATTATATAACTTGCAGAACATATATTTTGTACAATGAAATATATCATCAATGTCAATTTTAAAGAAAATGTGCAGTTAATGTAACTATAGTAAATATACTAAATATAATTTTAAAAATTAAGTAGTTATTTAAAATAAAAATGGTAGCTTATTCTATCATCATGTGTTTGGCATATGTTTTGCTTAAGTTACTGACATCAGGTATATAATTGTGCAGGCAAAACCCCAAAGAATCCCTGATGAGTTCACAACCTCAATTTAACTTAAATAACCTTATGTAGTTGGCATCAGAGATGATGTCAGAGCAGCAGATTCATCTGGTTCCAACATTTTCTACTTTGTAAGTTCATTGCACAGACAATAGAATAATCTTCGCCCCAGAACTTGAAATGGATCTACAACATAACAAGTTACACAATAGTGGAAACAGAGGAAGAAATGATAAACAGAAAATTGTACTACAATCTGAGTGACTGACTCATGAAGATGCGACGCTGATTCTGAGAAAATAAAGAGGCAGAGGAAGTTCATGCTGTGGTGAATGTAGGGCAAATGGTGAACTAGAAAACTAGTTCATTTGCTTTGAAGTGGAACCTTAGAGTCGTTTCTATTTTTTCCTATAAAATTCAGTTCAGCCCCTGTCCTTGGATCCCTGTGTAGTATGATATAGGATTCATTTATTTTCTTTCATATGTCTTCATGATTTCCTATGGGTAATACTCTCCCAACTTTTAGTGAACAAAAGAATCTAAAAGAATCAACAATTCTAAAAGAATCTTTTTTTTTAGCCTTCTCCATTGTCTTTTGGGATATTATTGTAGGGGTGAAATGCAGGGAATATTTTTTTATTATTTACCTTTTATTTTATTTTTAAATAATATTTTATTTAAACACCTTGATTACAAACATGATTGTGGTTGGGTTTCAGTCATGAAAGAATGCCCCCCATCTCTGTGCAACATTCCCATCACACTGTCCCAAATCTCCTTCCTCCCCAAACCACCCTTGCCTGTAATCTAGACAGGCTTTCTATTTCCCTCATACATTCTCATTGTTAGGACAGTTCTCAATGTAGTTATTTCTCTAACTAAACTCTTTGTGGTGAGCTTCATACTATCCAGATATATCACTCTTAGGGATATACCCTAGGAACACAAAAATACAATACAAAAATCCCTTCCTTACACCTATTCATTGCAACACTATTTACCATAGCAATACTCTGGAAGAAACCAAGATGCCCTTCAACAGATGAGTGACTAAAGAAACTGTGGTACATATACACAATGGAATATTATGCAACCATCAGGAGAGTTGAAGTCATGAAATTTTTCTATACATAGATGTACATGGAATCTATTATGCTGGGTGAAATAAGTCAGAGGGAGAGAGAAAGACACACATTGGTCTCACTCATCTATGGATTTTAAGAAAAGTGAAAGACATTCTTGCAATAATTTTCAGAAACATAAGAGATGAGGGCTGGAAGTTCTAATCCTAAAATAATGTAATGTAACTGTCCACCCATAGAACAAAGCTTAAACACTTAAAAAATTTGGACCAAACCCAGTGTTTCTGAGGTCTAACTCCTGGCTCAACATTCAAGGATAACTATTTTTGCAGGAATTAGAAGACTATACAAGATTCCAGATATTGGCGGAGCACAAGGCAAACACCATATATGCTATACTATCACTTTGGGGCCTTCAGTTATATAAACTTTCTTATTTTCAAGCAAGATTCATAAGGATAATTGCTTTTTCTTTTTATTGTAAGCCCATTTTGATTCTTTAACTTTATGTCATATTAAATTTGACATAATTGTCATATTTTATATACATATATAAAATCTCTTTTTGGTGATAGGAAAGTACAAAAGTGACTAGGAAGAAAATTGGGTCTGTATATCACACAGTATAATTTAAATAGAACACAAAATAAAATGTGATGACTCAGAACTTTGCTATAGATTTAGAAAGATCCCCAGAAAAAATTGAATTGGCAAGCAACTTTTTAACTCTGATGTCTTTTTTTTTATTTAAAGAAGGCTATTTTTCTTCAACTTTTAACTCTACCTTTTCAACATGTCCTTTCAACATCTTGTTCTTTCTATGAAATTGCTCCCATAATTGAGGTGAAAAAAAATTGCTTTTCTTAATCTTTGCAAACTTTCTCTGTAGAACTGTTTGCTTAATCCTAAAATGAGAATCCCCATATCAGGGAGGTTGGATATAATATCCCCTGTCGCACAGATCTATAAAACCTCAGCTCTTGGGGCTGGAGTGGTGGCGTAGCAGTAGGGCATTTGCCTTGCAAACAGCTGATCCAGGAGGTACTACAATTTGATCCCCAGATGAACTATATGGTCCTCCAATCCTGGGGCAATTTCTGAGTGCCAACAGGAGTAACCCTTGAGTGTTACCAGGTGTAGCCCCAAAGAACAAAAATAAAACAAAAATATAATAAAAATTAAGCCTCAGCGCTCATTTCCCAGCATCTATACTACAGATAACCACTATGAGTTCCAGTGTTACTTTTCACCACATCAGTTATGAAGACAAAACGGGAAAACGAAGGTACCAAAAACAGCTATTCTTATTCCTGCCATCTCTTGGGGTCTGATACCTCACTCTTGGAAGTCTCCTGTTATTTATTCATTGTACATAATCTGAATTGAATTATCAAGTGTTAGAAAGACTTAGCACATTAAATCATTGGTAGTTATAAAGAAATATAAAATGAGTTGACACATTTTCCTCTGAGAGGTTTAAGAGAAGATATTTAGGTTCCAAATCTTGACACTTCCTAGGCAAAAAAGGCAAGGTGAGAGAAAATTGCATTTTCAGGTCGTAGTGAGAGTACCACAAGAGAAATGATATTTAAAAAATACAAATTTCCCATTTGTATAGAACCGTTGCTTGGTGATAGATAGGATGCTAAGAACATAAATCTGTTGACTTCATATTAATTAAATATCAAAAGAATTATAACCTGTTATAATACAGTTCAAAGAACATAAATATGTTAAAATATCTATTAAAATATATAATAACTTTTGTTTAAAAAATCCTAAATAATTCTATACAATTCTTTTGTTGTTGTTGTTTTGTTTTTGTTTTGGGGCCACACCCGGTGACGCTCAGGGGTTATTCCTGGCTCTGTGCTCAGAAATAGCTCCTGGTTTGGACCATATTGGATGCTAGAGGATCGAACCCAGCTCCGTCCTAAGTCAGACAAAAAGTGCAAGACAAAAGCCCTAACACTTGTGCCACTGCTCCAGCCCCATCTATACAAATCTTTATTAATGACTCTATTGGTGATTCAATAATTCTCACAAATATATTTGCTAGTGAACTCTCTCTCCTTTTTCCATCATTTTCTAAATTCTCTATTCTCTTTCTGTTTGAATAACTCCATTTTGTGTCATCCTGAAACGAATGTATTATGATCAGTTATGTCAACTATGAAATGTATTTTCTTTTAATAAATTAAAAAATTAGGGGCCTGGGAGATAGCATGGAGGTAAGGCATTTGCCTTTCATGCAAAAAGGTCATCGGTTCAAATCCCGGTGCCTCATATGGTCCCCCGTGCCTGCCAGGAGCAATTTCTGAGCATGGAGCCAGGAGTAACCCCTGAACACTGCCGGGTGTGACCCCCCAAAAAAAACCAAAAAAAAAATTAAAAATAAATTCTTCATCATCTTTACTCTGTATCTCTTTATTCCTTTAATGTATTTCAAGTTTTCTTAATGGTTATAATTAATAGTTTATGCTATACACTAGTTGAGTATGAAATTTTTATTAAAATAAGTTTGATTTTTTTCATGAAGCTGATTGATTCTAAAGAGAATGAATACTTTGAATTAGCTAATAAGTCAATGATTTCTGAGTTGGTTTTTTTCTCAAAAATCTACATGTAGGTCTATGTGAGATTTAAAGTCAATTACTGTGAACCTTAATTTTAAAGCTTTGTAATATTTATCTATGTGAGTCAATTACTAGGAAATTTGATATAAAAACTTTCTAATTTTTAAGAGTCTCTTATGACGATAACCCACCTTCTCTTATTCTCTTTTTCAGAACTCTTCAGGAGTTTGTTTTAAGTAACTTTAGATAGATTGCCTTCAGGGTTTTCTATTGACTATCATGACATTCAATTTTTTTTCCAAAGGTATATATATTCCTCAGGTATTTAATCAAATGTCTCTATACATAACGTTAGATGTTATTTGAAGTTATATAGCCTTTAATGAAATGATAAAAATATGTATTGGTTTGGCCCAAAAGTGATTTGCTTTTAGCAAATTTTTTCCAAAAAGAAGATTATTCCTGGCTCAGGACTGAAAAGAGACTTTGCAAGTCAAATCAAAATGACTTTGAATCTTTGTATATTCATTTATGTTTATCATGGGTTATTATATGGCAAGTACTTTGAAATGAAATAAGCATTCAGGAATTTGTAGTCACATAAAATATAAGTCTTAACTAAACTAAATTGAAGGAGGAAAAAGATGATTTTTAAAAGATCAAATGCTTAGAAATTAGTTTTGAAAAGTCAAAATTCTGCTCATCAGTCAAACACAATATTTCTTGGGAAGTAATTTTTAAAACACATGGCAGAAAATTATGCACATGTAAGAGTAGCCCATGTTAACTCAGTAGAAAGTATAAAAAGTAACATTTTCTTTCATTTAGAAACACTTTGTATATAAAAATGTGTTCTAAGTGTTGGAGACATTGTACAGCAGTAGAAGATCACTTGTGCTGAATGTGATCAATCATATGTTGTTCTCTGGCACCCCACATGGTTCCCTCAACCTCACCAGTAGTGTTCTGAGTGCATAGAACATGTAAGCCCTGGATGTAGATGAATGTAACATCCTAAACACACACACAAAATAAAATATACTTAATTTAAAATAACGGAATAAAGAGCAATGCTACACAGATTCATAGCATTCAAATGAAATTGACAACTATTTCAAAAAGTCAATGCATAATGGCCTTATCATTGATTCTCTTATAAATTCAAAATAATGATAGACTATAGTATCAGAAACATTTATTCCATCTAAAAGTAAGTAAAACATATACACATACTAATGGTGGAAATATAAACTGATGTAACACTCCAGGATATAAAAGTTTTAAAAAATTAAATAAAACCTTGTCTCCAAAAGAAGTCTAAAAATATATCTTTAGAAAGCAATGACAGATGACCAGAGATTCTGTAGCCAAAAATTTAGTTTATAATCTTTAAGACTAATTCACTGGAAAGACAATATTTCAAACATTCTACAATATGGCATTATTTAAACCATAATTTTATCTAGCCTATATAATCTCCAGAAAAATATTTCAAAAATATCTGATTATAAAAGATATTAATTACATGTTTCAAATGATAAAATAAGGATGATGAGCTATAAAAACACAGTAAATAAAATGAACATGTATCATTCATAGGCATATATTTACTATATTAATAACATGTATATATTTTAGGGGACTTACCTAAAAATGTTCATAGCAGTCATCAATAGGTGTTGTAATTTCATGAATTATTTTACATTTTGTCCCTTTTAATTTACAATTACTTATGCATGTACCATTAATGCATATATGTTTTATAAATTATTTGAAATTTATATAGTACAACTAGATTGAAAAGTTAGAGAAAAAGCTAAAATGTGGGAAATACATGAAGAATTGTACAAGTTACCAAAAAAAATTGAGATGAACTATATATTTCCTTTCCTTTTGGAAAGTATTCTTTTTCTTTTGTTCTGTGTTTGAGCCACACCCAACAGTGTTCAGCGGTTACTCCTGGCTCTAAGCTCAGAGATTCCCTCCTGATAGTGCTCAAGGAATAATATGGAGTCCAGAAAACAAACACAGGTTGTCAAATGCAAGGCATGTTCTCTAGCTGCTGTATGATCACACAGGCACCCCCTGTATGCATTTTTTTATACATTCTGATGAACTATGCTGTATAGTAAATTGAACATACTAAGCATTCCTGGTATGCATTGCATAGTGTTTCAAAACTGTAAATCAATTTTATTTTTGGTTATTTATAGGAATTACTCTTTTTTTAATTTTTTATTTAAACCACTGTTATGTCCAAAGCTATTTACAGTTGGTTTTTATACATATAATGTTTAAGGACCAATTATTGCACCCCAAGTAGCAACCTCCTCCATCAATGTTCCCAGAGTGCAGTCCATGTCACCACACCTGAGTTCAGTCTGCCATTTAAAAGGCATGTTTTTAAATTTGGTTGTTTAAGTTTGGTTCTCATGATTTTATTGTTTACTCTGGCTTGAATATTTATTTCTGTCTTTGCTTAACACCACCATAGCACCTGACACCCATTGGCCCCTGTCTTTTGTCATTTATATGTATCTTTATCATCCTCCACTCAAGTTCTTCCCTTAGAGGAAGTACTTGAACTTAACTACTCACTTGAGTCTTTTTATAAGTGGAGTGTCAAATAAATTATATTTTAAATATTAGGATTTTAAAGGTTTTACATAGAAAATAGAGATTCAATTAAATTATAAGACTGTGGACTTTCAGAACATGGCCTATTATTAAGTTGGTCATCTTTCAAAGAAACTGTATTACATTAAATTTTTTCCAATTATTCACCAGAACAAAGTTAGCATTGCTCTAGACATCCTTTTTAGCTGGTCTGCAAAAATCATATTATGAAAGAGGTATAAGAACAAAATTCAATAACATATTACATATTTCAACTTCAGGTCATATTACTGACTATATACTTATTGAAATATAGTGCCACTAATCAGGCAACCTGAGGATGCTTAGATTTTTAAAGTTACGAAGATGAATGGAAACCTATGAAACCAAAATTCTCCCCTGTTCCTTCACCTTCAGTAGAAGTAATTTCTATAATCATATCATTATACACAGTCCATACCAGGCAAGATTATGGAAATTGGCCCCATGAATTATGATTGAAATTCATGGGGAATAATTAATCACAGGTAAATGGATCACTTCCATATCTATTCTAACAGACTCTGTTTTGGGGTCCCATATATCCTAACTTCAAAGCTCCATTTTTCATGGAAGGCTCATCTGTTTGCTAAACTTTTCAAGCAAGGTCAAATATTTCCCATCTATTCTGCTCTGCCACCATCTTGTTCCCTAGTTCCAAATTATCTAACACCCCTTGCTTTATTATGCTGAAACAAGCTTTTCTATCAGTGAAACAGAAAGCAAATTTTGTCCTTTGTATCAGATACAATAATGATAGAAGTAGTTACAGCACTTGGGAAAGAATTTTGAGGCTAAGGGTTCATTGCTAATGGATGACATGGTCCATGATCACCGGATGCCATGAAAGGTGAAGATATATGGTACTTTATGTTGTTGCCACTTAGTATTAGAACAAACTAGTCAGTTACTAATACATAAGAAAAATATATAATTGTAAAACCTTCTTAAAATGTGTTTGTTTTTATTTTTGTCTATTTTTACAGTTATTTCACAACTACCATGACCACCTTAAGGATCAAATATATATAGTCATTTATAACATTGCTTATATAGCAAAAGTACATCTGAAACTGACTTTTACAAGAAGTCAGACTCCTTTTGTGACAGTCAGGCATATATTAATGATTCAATTATCCTTGCTGAATAGCAGTGAATTAAGCAGAAGTGGAAGCTATTTGAAAGTAAGATGACATCTGTGTAGTGCTAGGGCAATTTCTTTATTCTATTTTGTCATTCCAGTTTCCAAACGCTCTTAAATCCAATCCCATATTTTACTGAAAACTACCAACAGTCACTTGTGGTATTGATCTTGTTTGGGAAAACCAAAGTAAAGGAAATAGATAATAAGTTAGCATGTTATCTATGAGGGAAGATAAACATTTTAAGTAGGGAGTTGTTTCTAAGAATAGGGTGTTTATTTGCTTGAGTGCAAAGCAGAAATGACTGGAGATAAGATGAGTTGGAGACCAAAATGAGTAGCAATGCAAATGGCAGGGTGCTACAAACCCAACTCAGCTAGAGCAGGAAACTGTTTTTCTTTCATTTTTTTCATTTTTTTCTTACTAACATTTTTATTTCTACTACTTTACTTCCTATCCTTCTCACTTTTTATTTTTCTTCCTTCTTCGTTACTTGTAATTTTGACTTTCAATCAATTTCTTTCATGTGATTTTTCCCCCTACAGCACTCTCTCCTGTCTTGTATTCTTTCTGAAAGATGCTGCCAATTTAGATTAAGATGAGCTGACTATGTAAGTGAAGGTGTAAAAACTGCTGTGCGTTAACAATAAAGAAGACTGAAGATATCATAAATATCTTGAATTAAAATAGTTAGAATTGAATGTTTGGTAGGTACATTAGTATACAAATATTTTATTTAATTTTGGGGGTATCAAGAATGGATCCACAGTCTCATGCATACATTACAAATATATGAGCTATATACTTTGTCCCAAGATGCAATTTGTAAGATTTTACCACATACCCTTTAAAAGAGAAATATTTCCCTTCAAAACGATCACCTAATATATAATTTAATTTTATATTTCTATCACTTAATATATAATCAATGTATACAATATAGATGTAATCCAAAATCACAAAAGACAAATTTTATTTCAATTTCCTTGATGTAGGAAATTTTAGCTTCTTAAAAATTGCGGTGGAGCCTACTTTGCACATGCTAGCCTAGGACAGACCACAGTTCGATCCCCTGGCATCTCAAATGGTCCCCCAAGCCAGGAGTGATTTCTGAGTGCAGAGCCAGGAGTAACCCCTGAGCAACAATGGGTATGACCCAAAAACAAATAAGCAAGATAAACCTGGAATTTCAGTGCCTGAGCAATGGAGCAGTGGTAGGGCATATGGCCCAATAATAAAAATTAAAAATCCTGAATATCTTGATTCCCTGATTTTTAGTTTTAAAAATTTCATGTTTTAAATAGTTTTTTTTTAGACAAATAGGATTTATTTAGAAAATAGAATTAGGGGGAGCCTGCTGGTGGTGCCCAGGACAGTATCATAAAGTAAATGACTATCACCATCAAGGTCTGAAGCACAAGGAAGAGTTTGTTTGGCGGTGCCCAGGACAGTGTCATGAGATTTAAAATGTGAAAATACCCAGCTTGGGCTCAGTAGAGTGAGACCCCCAAGAGTCCAGCCTCTCTGTCTCCAACTGTGGTGTGCATATTTCTTCTAGTCCAGGAGTTGTACCAGGACTCCTTGAGAGTAACAAACATGTTAGAGTACCATCTATCACATTTGACAATGGAAAACCTCAACACATATTGCAACAGAAGAAGCTAGTTCTGGAGAGCCAATCACCACCTGACACCTACATAATATTTCTCATCAGGACTTTATTTTTGTTTTTTTGTTTTTGTTGTTATTTTGTTTTCAGCCACACCCAGTAATGCTGAGGGGTTACTCCTGGCTATGCACTCAGAAATCGCTTCTGGGTTGGGGGACCATATGGGTCTCCGGTGGAATAAAATGTGGTTTGATCTAGGCCAGTGCATGCAAGTGCATGCTTTACACCCTGCTCCAGCCCCCTAGTTAGGACCTGAAAGGTGATATTCTATGAATGTTCAACGAACTCAGAGAAATTATGAAACAATAGCCCAGAAGACGCAAGAGGATATGAGAGTAGAAATGAGAAAACTTCAAACAGGGCTGAAAAACATGATAGGTGAAATGTAAACCTCACTGGAAAGCCTCATCAACAGGGGAATAGCCATTTAGAACAGAATAAGTGATAGAGAAGATAAACTGCATAACTCCATACAGGAGAAGAAGCTGGGAAAATATCATCAAAGAAAGCTAACAGATGACAAGAGAACACTGGGATAAGCTCAACCAAAGCAATATAAGAATGATTGGGGTTCTATTGACCCAGAAAGAAAATCTCAATGAAGAATCAATAGTCAAGGATATCATTACTGAGAAATTTCCAGAACTGAAGAGTGTATGCAGCTATATTGTGGATGCCCCACAAGTACCAGCTAAAACAGATTCAAAGAAAAGCACACTAAGGCACATACTAGTCACAATGTTGAAAATAGCAACTAGGATAGAATACTGAAAGCAGGACAATCAAAAATGAAAGTTATATACAAAGAGGCATGAGCAGATTTATCAAAAGCAACTCTTAAGTCCTGAAGACAGTGATGGGATATATTGACAAAACTCTAAAATTAATGCTTCACTTTGGATGGTTCATCCAGCCAGACATTTTTGTTTTTGCTTTTGGGCCACACCTAGTTACACTCGTGGGTTACTCCCAGCTATGCGTCAGAAATCGTCTCTGGCTTGGGAGGACCATATGGGATGCTGGGGGGGCGGAAGGTGGGGGATGAACCTTGACCCATCCTAGGTTAGCACGTGCAAGGAAAATGCCCTACCACTTGCACCACTGCTCCAGTTCCCACCAAGACTTTCATTTAGGTTTGAAGGACGGATACACAACTTCATGGATAAACAATAGTCCAGAAATTTTACAGACTCAAAAACAGCCTTAAGAAAAGAGCTGAAGTGTTTATTCTAAGCCAAGGCAGATCCAATAAACAGACCAAAATCTTACAATAAGAGAATACTTAATCCCATGACAATCATCTTTCTCAATGTTAATGGATTAAATACTCCAATTAAGAGACATAAAGTGACAAAATGGACCAAACATTCTGATGCCTGCAAGAAACACATTTGAACAGTCAAGCAAACATAAACTAAAAGTCAAAGTTTGAAGGATCATTCAAGCAGACAGCACCCTTAAAAGACTGGGGTAGCCATACTAATATTAGACAGTGCAGACTTTTAGCTTAGCATGTTATATGATCTAGAGATGTACATTTCTTAATAATAAAGGGATGTACAAGATAAAGAAATCACACTCCTAAACATATATGCACACAATGAGGGACCAGAAAACTATAAAAAACAATTACTGATAGAGTTGAAGAAAGATATCAATAACAACACAATAATAATGGGAGACTTCAACACTGCCATGTCACCTCTTGATAGGTCATTCAGGTTGAAACTCAAGAAGGATACACTGGCTCTGAAGGAGGTAATGGAAGAGGGTGTCTTGGTATATCTATAGAGGGCTCTCCATTCCCCAAAAAGTGAATACATGTTATTCTCCAAGGTTCATAGGTCATTCTCTAAGATAGACTACATACTGAGCCACAAAAAAGTCTAAGGTAGGTAGCTTGCCACAAAGAGTAGAGAATGGGAGAGAGATGCTGAAGTAAAATGCTTTCTCCAGAGGTAGAAGGCAGAGGGTGGGTGGGAAAGAGGAGGGCATAAAGTAGAATGAGAAGGAAACTGTTGACATTAGTGGCAAGGAATGCTCACTGGTGAAGGTTGTTATACATTGCATGATTGTAACTCAATCATGAAGAACTTTATTTGTCCAAAAGAAGCTATTATGAACAATCTTGTAACCATGTTTTTTAAATTAAAATAAAACATAAAATATAGAATTTTAGGACAATTTTAATTAGAATTTTAGGACAATTTTAAGTGGTATTTACTAATATAGGACTAAGGAAATAAGACTCAGGAAATAAGCAAATAATGACAAAACTTTTATAACAAGATGTCTAACTTCTGTTTTAATAGACAACAGAAATAATATTCTTGAGATCTAAGAATGCTCTGTGTGCCCTTACTAGGGTAACTGATTCTAAAGAAACACAAGTTTCACAGATTTCCATGAGTGACAGAGTGACAGAGCCAGTAGCTTTTATTTCTTGTTTATTCTTTAGAAAGTAAATCTAGTAAAAAAAAAAAAAAGAGGAAGTTTTGCTTCTCTGCTTTGGACAGGTTTGCATACTTCCCTGGC
>PVKC010002229.1:0-12159 GCA_004027635.1 Crocidura indochinensis
AAAAAAAGAAAAGTGAGGTGGGGAAGGGAGGTATTGAAAACCCGAAGCAGCCCCCTATCACCACCACTAATGAATCTAAATGAACTGCATACCACCATTTAAATTAACTCTTTACTTTGAAAATTGCCATCTAAAAAGAGAGAAATAAATGGACATTTACATTTCTTTCCTATAGGAAATATCTTTCCTAAATAGTCCCCTGCTAGTACAGAAATTGTTCTTTTATTCAGAAGAATTTCAACAAACACATTGGGAAGAATTTATAAAATTAGGTAATCACTGTTTTAAGACTCCTAATGAAATAATTGGTACTTCATAATGCTAAAGATAGAGTGGTTTTATGTAATTCTTTCTAATATATGAACATTTTCATTATCCAAAGAGACTATAGATGACATAGATTATACTAAAATTATGAACTATATGTAGCACAAAAATGTTCTAAACAATATGCGTTGTGAAATATGGAACAAGTAAAGCATAATATAGAAAATCGTGAACTTTAGGTAGTAGTAATATAGGAGCTGTCTATTTTCTCTACTTTTAGATATGTATGATAATTTTTACAATAAATTATAAATAAATGCATTTGGTTCTGTTAAAAAGACTAGTGCATTAACTTAAGAGCCTTGATTTTAGCTTTAATGCCATATATGGAGAGTTTGTTTTTAAATAAGATATATCACTTCTTTGAGTGTTTCCTTATTTGTAATTTCTATTAATCATGTTTCAAAACTTATTAATTGGAATTTTGGATTAGGGAAATAGAAAATAGATTCTCTGTTGAATCTAGGTTTGGAAAAATTGTATACTATATTCCTTTCTTTTAGAATCCTAAAGTACTTTAGCATTTTACAGCCCTAGAGAAGTCTTGAGCAAACATGAGCCATCCAAACAACTGCTCTCTAATGCAGTGTTTCCCAAACATTCAATGAAAATACTTCCCCTTTTCTTCTTTTCATTTAATGCCTATGAAACTTAGGGGAAAGAGTGGGACTCCAGAACCTCTAAGGACCATTTTGGTGCTAAAATTCTATGAGCTTATGATTCTGTAGGTCTTTCAGATGTGTACAGAAAATAAAAATAACCAGTTAATACAATGGGGAAAATATCAGCCAGATCACATGTCTGACCGAGTGCCTATTAATTCAGCCCACATGTTTTATTACATTGCCCCAGGTAGACCAGTTTCATAATTTAAAATATGATTTTGGCAGCATCATGAGTCCAAACTTTCCTATTTGTGAGTTTCTGTACTGAAGCATGGCTCCCACCTTCATGTAGTCTATCCCAGTGATAAATGCTGATTGTCCACTAATCAGATTGGCCAGAGTGATTGATGTCCATCAGAGAAGCTCAGCAGAGGGCGAGCTCATACCCTGCTTATTGCCAGGTGCTGCTGAAATGACCACTGTAACCTCATTTGAAATAGATCTGATGTTTGACCTAAAACCTGTTTGCAGCTGCCGTATTTTCTCCAGGTAAATGATTTTGCTACTCTTCATTTAATTATTCAAATCCATAAGGCTATGCCCATGAAAAATGTAAACACTTTAAGAAACTTCATAAGCTGACCATCCTTAAATTGTGTTTTCCTCTAAAACACGGGTTGTTGTCTGTGTCCTCCCTGAAACTTAAAACCTTTAACGTCTGCCATCCCTTAATCGTAAAGAGAATATTGATGTCAACTGTTTCTTCCAACTTGCTCTTTGCAAAATTTTCCACAAGGTTAAAAACATTTGCCCATTACAGAAAGTTCTGGAAGATTAGGGTGAGAGACCAAGGGGGTAGGCACAGGAGTAGAAAAATTCATCAACATCCCAGGAAGTATTATCACTTCCTACCAGTTGCAAGGAATGATACAAAAAGAACTCATGACGTTTTTTAGTCAGTATAGTTTCCTATAATAAAATTTTGGAAAATTAGATATTACAATATTGCCATGGTTTACTCTATACATGGTATAAAGAGTTTACAGAAACCAAAAGAAGAGAGAAGAATGGAAAGATCAAAAATATAATTTCTATGTGAACTCCATATCAAATTGCCCATCGAAGGTCCATGTTTTAAGAGGAGAAATCCAAAGGACTATTTTTAGCAAGTAATGGGATATCCTGATGTTTTTGCTTTCAACATTTGTATAAGTAAATCACAGCTTTTCATGTGCACAGAAAGTGTTAGCATCCGTAGCAGTCAGGCTAAGAAATAAACATATACGGTGTGATTTGAATATGCTTTCATGCCCTTCTCCATCTCCTAAATTTATTTAATCTCTAGGTGTCTCAAAATGTAAACCAAAGCAAATTTATTGGACAGTAGATTTGATGTCTTAGGAAACTTTAAACCTGTCATGTTTTGAATGTTATAGTATTATACAAGTCCCCCCCACCCCTACTCTGGATATCTGAGACATTAGTGACCAGTGGTCAATAGGATACACCTTACCATCTTTAACAGACTTTCTTCCGCATGTACCTCTAAGAAGATGAAGGGGATCATTTCTCCTTTCCGTTTACAATAATTATTTATCCAAGCATTTGCACCAGATGACACCTGCTGCAGCCAGAGGCACATTATCTATTCTTGCTCATCATTTAGAACCTTGGGTGATGCGAACATGTGCGTGTGCGCAATCACACACTCAGGGTAAATATTTGACCACTGTTCCAGCCACCATTGAACAGCCCCTGAGTGACCCTGCATTAATTAGCCAAGAATTTCAGGGCTTTGAATCTGATTGAATCAAAATATTGTTTTTACAAGTTGATGAAGGCTCTTGATTGATGTGGACCCTGCTGATTCTTGAAAGGATTAAATTGTATGTACAGATTACGAAGTCCTGCTTCAAAGGAGAATTTTTTTAACAAAGCAGTAAAAATAATTTAGGGACCTGTTTTCCTGTCCAGGATGCCATGATATGTGTATCTGTAAGTGTAAAAAAAAAAAAAGAATTTCTTTGAAAATTGAGGTAAATGGTCAAGGAAAAAGATCAGGCAGAAGAGACAGAAAAAGAAAAAAAAAACAGGCAGAAGAGACAGATAAAAAATGGGATAAGGGAGGGAGTAGGGACTTGGTTTCTGTTCAGAGCCTGCAACCACGTCTTGCAATACCTCTCCCATGGTAGAGCCTGGGCACAGGAAAAGAACATAATGATCGAGGTCTGAGATGGTCAGGACTTAGAGAAATTGAATGGCAGGCAGCATCTCCCAGGAGCTGGACATGCATGCCTCCAGGTCATATGGCTCTCAGTTTACTGAACCTGAGAGCTCTATGGCCTGAGTTAGAGACCCCCCAGACCTAGAGTCAGGCCCTCAGCCTGAAAAAAGAAAAGACAAGAAAGATTCCAGGGAGAAACTGGCCTGAAGAGCAGCAGAGGCAGCAAGAGCATTCACTGCTTTTCATTCCCTATTCTCAGAAAATAGCCATATCCTCAAACAAGGTGAGTCTCTGCTTGCTGCCCTCCCCTTCTATTTCTCTAACTTGAGTTATTCTCCCAGTTGGTGGATGTTTTCACCGGCAAAAGTTACTCAAGTTTAATCTAATACCAGTGTACACTTATTTGGAAAACGACTTTTCTCGTGAACTCTGCTGTCTAATGAATCAAAACCAGAAACAGAAGAAACAGTAAAATAGAGTACCACTTGTGGGCTTGCAGCTGTGCATATGAACTACTGGTTCTTTTCATGTATCCGTGATGCTGATGGTTTCCCTAGGATCCTTCTGAGACAAATTATCTGGAATTCTGGTTGCTTTCTGAGGTTTTATTCTTTTTTTCACTTGGATGATGAAGGGGAATCCAGACTAGGATAGGTGGCAGACTCAGGGTAGAGCAACAGGGCCATGGAGAAAACAACTCTGTAAAAGGTAAAAGTATATGAACCTATGATTCTATTTGAAAATATATTCTCAGAACTTCATAACGATCACTCACAATGATGAGAATATGAGCAGTGCCTTGTTTGGTACAGGCAGCTATAACCAAGTATCAAAAACAGGAACTCAGAAAATACAAATGTTTCATTCTCAATCTGAGTTCAGGATACCAGTATGGTCAGTATTGGGTAGAAACACATCAACGACTTCTTCGTGTATCTTCCCAAGACAGAGAGCAGAAAAGGGAAGAGAGAGCTGTCTCCATGATCTTTTCATGGCTCCTGAAAAGGCCATATTCCTGGTCAAGAGTGCCCCACCCCTATGACCTTTGAGAGGTAATGAATGAAAGGTTAAATATATGCAGAGGGAGATAAATAGTGCAAAGGAGCAAACTAGGATCCTGTTATCCTCAAGAAAGGAAGTTGTGGTACTGAGAGACTCCTTGATGGCAGTGGCAGATATGATCATGAGCAACAGAGTGGTTTTTCCTCAAGAACAAAGGCAGGCTCACAGACAGCCGGGCTCTTGGGCTACCTTCCCAATATTGAAGGCGGGAGAAATCATGGCATGCATGAATGAGCTGTGAGGCAGTGTGAGGAGACTGAGGTGCCAATAAACAGAGCAGAGAGGGACCTACAGTGAGGTTTCAAATGAGGCCTGGCCCTCTATCAGAGTCCATGCTTAATGCTACACTAAGAAAAACTTCTTTGAATGCGTCTTCTATGTGACTGCTGGTTAGAATCGTTTGTAGAATCTCAAAAGAATTCGGTCTTTCTTTTCGAAGTATTTGTTTTAGTAGTTCAGAAAAAAAGATTCAAAAATGGGTTTTGTGGAGGGTGTAGGAAGTGGGCACTGGTGGAGGGATTGGTGTTGGAACATTGTATGCCTAAAACTCAATGATGAGTAACTTTGTAACTCATGGTGATTCAATTAAAAATATAGGTGTTGGGGCCTGAGAGATAGCATGGAGGTAAGGCGTTTGCCTTTCATGCAAAAGGTCATCAGTTCGAATCCCGGTGCCCCATATGGTCCCCGGTGCCTGCCAGGAGCAATTTTTTGAGCAGGAATTACCAGGAGTAACCCCTGAGCACTGCTGGGTGTGACCCAAAATAAATATATATAGGTGAGTGAAAAACCCCAAAATTTAGAGTTTCCCAGACTACAACTGCATGCAGAAGACCTAGAGAACTTGAAGAAAAGGTGATTTTCTGCAAGTGTTGGAAGTTGCCTGTCTAAACACCAGTTGCATGCTGAGCTTTCCCTCTTTGGACCTCATTTGGAACTCAACTATTTAGGATCTACTTCCGGAGAAGGTCTAAGACCCAAAGAATAGTGTTGGTATCATAGCCCATTTGGATAAAATTTTACATAAAGTCTTTAAATCATAAAAAACACTGTACAATGTTTTTTTTTTAATTTTTTTTTGATTTTTGGGTCACACCCGGTAGTGCTCAGGGGTTACTCCTGGCTCCATGCTCAGAAATTGCTCCTGGCAGGCACGGGGGACCATATGGGGCAACGGGATTCGAACCGATGACCTTTTGCATGAAAGGCAAACGCCTTACCTCCATGCTATCTCCCAGGCCCCACTGTACAATGTTTAATGTCTTTAAGGAACACAAACACCGTTGTTTAAGGAGCCAAAAATAAAACCATGAGGCTATTTCTCTTCTCATCTATGTCTGCAATGAGCCTCATCATCTTTTTTGCATTGAGTTTACTGAAAAAGGATAAGAAATGAGATGTCTTCAAATTTTCCTGCAATATATAAATAATTGAGTATTCTTCTAGATTTTTCTTCCTGACTTAAGAACTTCAGCTGACACCATTTCAAAGAAAGGAAGGAAAGAAAAGTGAAAAGAAGGGAGGAGAGGAAGGGGGACAAGAAGAGGGCAGAAATTGTTGGAGGGAGAGTACAGCTGAGTGAGAGAGGGTAAACATAAATTCTTTATGTGTGTTAGTGCATGCATGTGTGCTTGTTTGCACACATAGTGTTCATCTGTGTATACATAGATGTAAAGGAATATACAACTTATTGTGTCATATATATTACAACATACAAATATCTTAATTTTTTATTGTAGCATACACAATAAGTATGCAAAAGGCTTTACCAGTGTGTATATTGTAATCTGTATCCTCACAAATAGAAACAACCAATCTGGGATAAAAGAAACTAAATAGTATTAACAGAATTAGAATAGTTCAGTGATATGTTATATCAGTACATACTCATATAATCTACTAGTTTCTAATAATCCTCCTAAATCTAGTCTCATTGAATACCCATGAGTGGTAAGCAGCATGGTGAGAGTAATCAAGTAATCTTGGGGAAACCCCACTTATTATGAAGACTGATACCGTCTTCATCAGCTGCATCTACAGTCTGCACTGTTGGCCTCCACTGACCTCCCTCAGTCCCGCCTTCAAACGTTTGCCTACAAAGCCTGCATATTACCTCCTTTAGCAGGCAAAATTCCAGTTTCCTCCCTTCCTTTTCCAGACCAGCCCAAAAAGAAAACCACTCTTGTGGCCTTTAGTTCTAGAAATGCAGTTCAGCATGACAACTTCAGGCATGCCCCAGGTTACCTTTGCTTTTCCTTTAAATTGAGGAGACTTCCGGGAGCCTTGAGGGTGGGGACAAAAAAGACAGCATGGTAGTGAAGCGTGGCCCTGGAAGGGGGAAGGCAGCAAGTTAAATATTCTTGCAGAGGAGCAGGGCACCAAATGCAATAAAACGCGCCTGTGCCCTCATTCACTGGAACTCTCTTATTATCTTGGGCTCAGGTGTGTTCCATGAATATACAATAATGGGGCTAACAAGATGGTTTGGGGTCACAGAGGGATAAGCCAGGGCGTAATCCAGCTCCGCAAGCCATTCTGGTAATGAAAATTATAGAGAAGACTTGTGGCTAGTTTTGTAATAAAGATATACAAAGATGAATATACGTTTCCCGGAATTAATCTGAGAGCATTTGATCCAATTTATACTGGAGTGCCCGCATTGAAGCAGCTTGCTAGACAGGATTCCAATTTAGGTTGATAGAGAGCGGTGGGGTCTTAGGGAGGAAGGGGTCCCTGTAATTGGGAGATGATTTTATTTTGGAAATGCCCATCTCCTGGCTATGTCAAAGGCCATATTTCTTGTATGCTTAGCCCATGAATGAAACCAGGCTCTGCCCTGAGCTGCACAGTGCAGGCTGGTGATTCAGTATTGAACAGAATCTGCAGGTTTCTGGTTTTGTTCTTTCAGAGGGGACCCCACGCACCCAGCATTTCACTGTCACTATTATTCTGGGGCCCCAGCATCATTAAACCTTGAGAAAATTTGATGTTGCCTGTTCCTTTTCACTTGGACTTGTGCAGAAGGTCCCCCTTGGATGACTTCTACCTACTTTCGGGCTCTGAAACTAGGAGCTGCCATCCAGGAGCCTGGGGAAGTCACACTGACTTGATGATTCTGGAAAGCGAAAGCATGTCATTTTCTGGCAGAGAGCCAGGTCGGGGACAGAACTGGAGACTGCTGAATTCAGTGAGTGATTCTTGAAAGATGGGATTGCCTGACACACACTTCAGAAATGCTGCATGCTGACCCAAGCAGGTAAATCCTGCTGCCTTCTGACATGCCCAATTCTCTGAATTAATTCAGGAAGATCCCCCAAAATATTTAGAATTTGAAGCCCACCTAATTTTTCCCTTGACCTAGTTTTTATTTGTTGGCTTGTTTGTTGGTTGGAGGGACCTTTGGGAATTATTCTCCCCAATTCCTGCCTTGAGAGCTTGTAAGTCAGGCTGATATTTAAACTCCCATTTGGTGCCAGATAAATCAAACAGTATTATGGTTTGGTGTGTTCCCTGCAAATTTGGGGGCCAATTTTTGTCATTTTTCTAAAAGCCATTTCCACAGATTTCATTTTGAGCACATCATATAAGAAGTGTTTATATTTAAAATTCACCGCTTTAAACAGATACCTGTCATTGGAACATCTTTAGATGCTCAATGTGAATCTCTCTCTGCTGTAACAATAGGCAAAAAGTGTGTGACCCACCCACATTTGAGCTGGATGTTTATATTCTGGTTGTATTTTCCTATCAGCCCTAGAGAACTTGGTGGTGTGACTGCTTGCTATAGTGTTATGGGAATGAAATTTAATTACTGCAGGCTTTTTATTTTTCCCATTTAAAATTCTATTTTAATGCTACTCTAAATTAAGTACGTTGGCCTGTATACTATACACATACACACATGAGGTAGGACAGTGGGAATTGCCTTTAATAACAATGAAGAAGCAGTTTGTATTTAGCTTAAAAAAAGCCCAGAGCTAAAGTGAAGAATCTTGCTTTCCAGCTTGAAGATCTAGAGAATTCAATCATGTAGCCTGCATAGGACAACTGACAGTTTAAATATATATATTTGGAGTCTAAAATATATAGCTACTAGAATTTGCTTATTATTTATATCAATCACATATTTTGGGTTCATACAAAAGAGCCCAGCTTTTCAGTTCATTTTCACTTTTACGCTATTTTAGCTTAACTTATCTTTGATGGGAGATAGGTGTGGTATTTCTAGATAGAGAAGATGAGGATAAAAATGCATTCTCAATTGCCAGTAATATTTAATTTCTATCAACAATTTCTTAATTGTTCTTCTGAAAAGCAAAGCTTTCACATGTCAGCCTAAATTACAATACAAAAGAAATCAGAAATTATGCTGTTAACACTTCCCATTTTCAGATATTGCTGATTAGACTAGAGGAAATTATTTCTTATAATTTCACTATAGAAAAGCTATATGTCTAGTCATATCACTACATCGAAACAAAATTAAGGAGAAATGATTTCTGAACACCGTGTTTGCAGATTTTTTTTTCCAAGAAGGAAAGGTTGAGGCATCTAATTTTACTCATGATTTGTCTTTATTAAAAGCTCTTGTCAGGGAATTAAACTTTTTAGGTCTGGGCATTGCCTTAAAAATACAAAGCCTATCATGATGTTGGTCTTATAATAAAAATTAGACTGGTTTTAATTTAAAGAGATTTGTAAGTGGTTCTCCTAGGAATTGTGTTGTTTTATTCACCAAGTTAGTGGTCCAATAGAAACACAGCAGTGATGTTTAACTTACATGTTAATGAAAAACAAATCCCCTATTGAGAAAAACTAGATATATTTTTTCCTTTTAATATAGAGAGATCCAACTCCTGCCTAGAAAACTTTTCAAAGAGGAAAAACTCAAGTAAATTTCTTTCTCATGTTTTTATGATGAAATATCTCTATATCATGGAATCACCATAGATGAGAGACTCTTGTTTTCTTTAGATTCACTAATTTTTGAGTGAGGTCAAGCATCTTTCACTTACTCATCTAAATGTGCATATACTGCTTACAAATGTTTAAACTAGAAAAAGACTGAAAGCATCAGAAAGTTGTTTTAATCTGGATGATTTAAATAGTCATTTTAGGGAAGACACAGTAGTACAGGAGAAAACCAAGCCTAGGCTAGAAACTTGGATGGTAAATCAATGTGTGTTTTCACTTCTGGTGAAAGTTACAAAGCAGAAGCAAGTAGCTAGTGGTGAGATATTTCAGAGGGTGGCATTGGTGGTGGGAATTTGAAGGATTTTCCTGAAGAGAGGAACATTTTTTTTCTTTTGGGGGGCCACACCCAATGGTGCTCAGGGGTTACTCTTGGCTCTGCACTCAGAAATGACTCCTGATAGGCTCAGGATAGGATGTGGGGAATTGAACATGTCCATTCTGGTTCAGGCCTTGTGCAAGGCAAAAGCCTTACCACTGTGCTATCTTTCTGGCCCAAGGAACATTTTTTTTAAACCCAGTGATGAGTTAGATCCATACTCCTCCATCAGAAGTAGACATCCTCACACAAATGTCCAAGCACAGTCTTGCACTCCTTGGGTTTAAATTTTTTGAGAAGCTCTATAGAAATTCAGTTTCTCTAAAACATTCTTGCATTGTCAGAGTTTGGAAAAAGAAAATTGTGAATTGTCAAAACCTTTTGTTTGTTTTGTTTGGGGGCCATACCCAGCAGCACTCAGGGATTACTCCTGGCTCTGTGCTCAGAAATCGCTCCTAGCAGGCCAGAGGACCATATGGATGCTGAAGATCGAAACCAGGTCAGTCCCTGGTCGACCATGTGTAAGGCATATGACTACCTGCTGTGCTATTGCTTCGGCCCCAGGCCTTTATATAATTTTTGAGAATTGCGAAGGCATTGAGCTGTGTCCCAGAATCACTCCTGTCAGGGCTTAGAGCTCCTTATGTGGTTCTGGGGTCTGATCTGGGTTGGCTGTGGGAAAGTCAAATTCCCTGTTTGCTGCACTCACTCTCCAAACCTTAGACCTATGTGGTTTTTAACTAAAGTCTGGGGAAACCTCCCAGCAAGCCTATTTGACTTTTAGGGTACCAAATGTTCCTGCTCATTAGAGAAGATACACAAAAATTGGGAGATGAGGGTTCTAACTACTAAATGTAAGATAATATCAGTTTATTTATTCTTTTCAAATACATGAGTCAAGATACTTAAAGCAGTGACAGGGGAGGCCTTGTGGGGCAGACACTGTCTCCCAAGCTCCTCCCAGGTGTGGCTGCATTTGTTGTAGTGCTTCCAATCCTGCCTGCAAGTATACATGTTTGTCTGTACAGGTCTCCCAGGCAGACCTAATTTCAGAATACATAATGCATGATTTTGAAACCAATTTGTTATTGTAATAAAATATTTTTTAGGAATGCATGGAAGTACTTGAGAGGAGAATGTTAAATTATACATGCATTGTGGCCGAGTGGATTCATTTAACTCCGTCTGCAGGTGAATCTCCCAGTGACCTTGGCACTCGCTGGCTAGTCTAGAATAACAATCAAAGCTTGGATTGGAAACCCAACCATTTCCAAATATTAACAACTTCTTTCAAAGGAAATGCTGATCTCAGCATTTATGGTAATGGGAACATCAGTATCTCTTTCAGAGTTTTTAGGGGAAAGGGGGGTTTGAAATAAGCAGCTATGATCTTAATCAGATTAAAAGCCAGGCTTTTTATTTTCAAAATGCTAATTTGTTTTCTGCTACATCCTGTTTTCCTATCAGGCCTTGTAAAATTCACCACCCTAGGACTCCAGGGTAGACTCCCAGTCTTGCAGTCTTAGCATTAGGACAGAGACACAAAAAGGTTCCTTATGAAAGACGTTCTATGGCTCTTTCAAGTTATTTTACTCTACCTGGCGTAGAGTATTCTGAGATGCAGGAGGGTGTGTAAGGCCTGCTTTTCTTCTGCTTACTCATCCGTATAAGGCAAAAAACATTAGTCCTTAGAGGGCGCATTCAGGGGTCCTCAAACTTTTTAAACAGGGGGCCAGTTCGCTGTCCCTCAGGTTGTTGGAGGTCGAACTATAGTAAAAACAAAAACTATGAACAAATTCCTATGCACACTACATATGTCTTATTTTGAAGTGAAGAAACAAAATGGGAACAAATACAGTATTGGCCCGAGGGCCATAGTTTGACAGGCAAGACCCAAAGGAATCAGATGAGCAACCTGGGCTGAAAAAGTTGGGCTGGGAACTTAAATCTGCCAAGCACATGACATTGTGACAGCTGCTTAACTTGCAGGCTCTCATCCATGCCTCACCTAGGCTGTTGGAGCTTCACTGTGATGCCATAACCATGGTCAACTGTACCCATTTGTTTTGGATTACTTTGCTTCACTACTGAAAACCTTCACAAGAAACTGGAACTTATCAGCCCAGCAGCCAATGCAGTCTTGTACCTGCAAATGGTGACATCAAACCGAAGTCAGCTAATAGTCTTAATAAACAAACTCACCTCTGCTCACCTGAGCTTAAACCTGTACCTCTCTCTCCTCGATTTGCTTTGACTTTCTCTGTCCCTATGAAGCAGAGAGAGGAAAGAGGATACAGGAAATCATGCTCCAAGAGGCTTGATGAAAACCGGATGGAGCAGTTCCAAGAGGCAGGTAATTTTGAGTTCGGGTCTGTTTAACAAATGAGGTGTCCCATTTGGGGTAATGCCTGTTCATGTTTGGACTCAGCAGGTGGGCTAATGGAAGGCAGGTTTCCTCTGGTTGCCCTCTTTGGGAGATATTACTAGTGGACGACTATTTAAATGCCTACAAAGGAATTTACCAAAATACCCCAACTCCCAATTTTCTTTTCTGAAAATGAATGTGTGTGTGTATCAAAGGAAAAGGGCCCATGCTTTAAATTTTGCTCACTTATGTTTTTAATAGTAGTTTAAGACTTAAAAAATCACTT
>PVKC010002229.1:12259-31752 GCA_004027635.1 Crocidura indochinensis
TGTCAATGTCCTTCTAAATAATAAAAACCCCACTTATTTAAATAGCATTTCTCATCTAAACCAAGTGTGTGTTCTTTGCCAGGCTCATTAGGAAAATATTCTAAGGCCCATCAAACCCAGCCTGTTGCCATGTAAATGACTTCTGGTTCATGTTTTAAGGAAAGGGTGCTTAGATTACAAGGACCCCAGCAGACACTGAATATGGGCTAAACAAGTGGATGAAGGCTCTTCAGCAGGAGAAGAGGCTCCATTCGTCAAGCCCAGTGAAGAGGACCTGGAATGAGAGAAAATAAGGCCTGGGATATTGATTCCAAGGAAGGAAATTGGTCAATAGAAATGGTATTCAGATAAAACATGGAAGAAAGGCCTATACTGTCCCCAGAAAGGTAAATGAGAAACTCCTCCAAGGATAACGCGGGTTACTGTGATGTCATCTTTTTTTTTTTTTTTGGTTTTTGGGTCACACCCAGCAGTGCTCAGGGGTTACTCTTGGCTCCATGCTCAGAAATTGCTCCTGGCAGGCACGAGGGACCATATGGGGCACCAGGATTCGAACCGATGACCTTTTGCATGAAAGGCAAACGCCTTATCTCCATGCTATCTCCCGGGCCCCTTGATGTCATCTTTTAAGAAAAGGCACTAGAAACCTAGAATGTGGGTGCTTTGGTAAATTACCTTATATGAGGGGACAAACTACATAAATTGCTTTATGTAAATCACTTTATACAGGGGGATATTCTATATATGAATTATTTTATGTAGAGTGTGTTCCCAAGCCCATATTCATCTAGAACCTTTGATTGGGACCTGTTTTGGAAATAGGGTCTTTGTAGATACAGATGTGTTGAGTTAAGGAGTTTTGAGATAAAATCATCCTGGGTTTAGAGCAGGAGTTAGACCTAATAGTTAAGGCCTTTATCAGAAAGCAAGTGAAGAGTCATAGGTCACAGAGATATCCAAGGAGGCCATGTGAAGGAAAAATTGGTAGCAAGAGGGACTACAAGTCAAGGACTGTGGAAGGTGGTATGTAGCTTCATATACCCTTCAAAACCTCCAGGAGAAACCAATTTGCAATTCCTGGATTTTAAACTTCTGACTTCCAGAATTTTTAGTCAGTACATTTCAGTTGTTTTTTAAGCCATCAATTTTGTGGTCATTTACTATAACAGTCCTCAGAAAAAAAATAAATCATAATATATGTATTTATTAACAGCCATTATGTAATATAGGCATATGGTGAATTGTGTACATAAGCTAAAGAATACTCAAGTTAGATATTTTTTAGCCCCATAGGAGGTCATTTTAAGGGGAGGTAAATCAGTTTTTGTCTGCCTTCTTCCCAAGATTCTTAGCTTGTCTTATGTGGCACAAGATTCTTGGAATATTCACAAAGGATTAGACTCCTTTCCAGTCTGTAGTTGAATTTCAGGAGCTAGTGACAACCAGGAGGGGGCTACAAAACTTCCAGAAGAGGGTGCCATGGAAATTTTGATCGAGAAAAAAGCTTCACCAAACGATCTTTGACACATGTCCAGACAAATCCAGATGTTCCTGAAATTGCTCTTTGTTCATAGGCTTTTGGGACCATCTTAGGACCTAGCATTTGACACCAGTACATCTGGAATGTTCCAGCTTGGCAGAGTCTGATAACAAGCAATTCAGAGAACGGGCTTGTGTCCGAGGGACACAACCTCTGTGTGGCAGAGTAAAGATGATCCCTGAACCTTGGCAGGAAAGAAGATCTACACTGCACTGGAGGATCTTGGGCAAGTCATTGAAACCACAGAAATCTAATTTTCTATATCTGTTTAATCAATGAGTCTGCCTCATTCTTCTCTAAGTTGAGCACTAAATGAGATAATGTATGTGGAAATAGTCTATGAGTTCCCTGGTGCCTTGAAAATTTGGAGTAGTTTAGATAACCTTTGGGGAGAAGAACCCACAGTTAATTTTTTACCCCTTAGCACCACCTTGTGTCCAAGCTACTATTCTTGGATTTTAGAGTTCTCAGTCAATGAAGACCAGCTACCAGAGAATTCTCAAGTCTTCTTCCTAACACTATTCAGTGTGAAAACTGAAGAAAAATAAGATAAAACCCTTTTTGTTCCTTTCTACCCCTGTAGTCAGATACACACATTGGACAGTCGACACCTTGGAAACCATGGCAAATGAAAGCCATTCACAAATCAATCTAATCCATTGGAGTTTTTCCCCTAAAGGTACAAAGAGGGACCCCCAAAGTTAAGCACATTGCTTAGCTATCAGGTACCAGCTCCCTGGTAATGATGTAATATGGAGATGATAGAGTTTGAGAAAATCAAATACACCTTGAGTAGACTCAAACAACAGACTCAGATCCCAGGAGTATAAATCTGAAGTATGGGGAGTAAAGATGGCTTACCTAGATAGAAAAGACCCTGCTGGTGGTCTAATGAGAAGGAATTAACAGAGGCGTAATTGTATAAGAACAGTAGGTGCAGGAAGTTTCTTCCAGATGCCTGCATTGAGTTTGAACTGATTGGAATGATACCGAAGGCAGATAAAGTCTGAGTCTTGAGTTGATGGCAATAATTATAATCTAGTATAATACTGTTGGAACTCACATTTTCAAGTAGTGGTAAATATGATATAATTTGAGGCAGGAGGAGGGAGTTCCTTGTTTAAGGGATGAAACCAGGAGGTTGGTAATAGTAGAAAGAAGCAGGACTAACCACCTTAGATGGGGAAAGGCATGTTGTTGCCCATTGAATGGAGCCATTGGGCTCAGTTTCTGACAACACCCATAACAGCAAGTGAGACATAGAGTTGTGACTCACGACTGGGTATATTTGCCTTACACACAGGATAGACTTGGTTAGATGCTGTCTATGTTTTCTATACTTTTCTATACTTCTCTATACTCTATATACTATAGTATATATATATTATATACAATATGTATAAATGTATATATCATATATTTATATATAAAATATATATGCTATATAGTATAGAGAAGTATAGAAAAGTATAGCACATGCTATACTTTGAAGTTTTGAGATAAAAATGCTATATATTTTATATTTATTTTATAATATTTTAATACAAATATAAATATCTATAATGTTTCTATTTTATAGCATATATATGCTATATAGATAAAATATGCTATAATATAGCATATGCTATACTTTTCTATACTATATGTCTATGGTATACCTGGGAATTGGTCCTCAGGGAAAAGGCATGTCCTTGACTGAAGGTATTGGTCTTGACCTTGACCAAGGTGGGGGATGCTCATTTTTTCACATCATTTGTATTTACCTGCTATACTTTGCCTTTATCTACCCCTAGGCTAGGTCCTGCTTTCGAACATAATTGAAGTCTTTTTTAAAAAGAGCCTCCTCTATTTGCCCCTTTATTAAAAAAAAAAGTTGCAAATAGATGTTTTGAGTCATTTAAGCCATGGATTTAGCACAGGAATCTGGAGGCTTGATGTATCCCAGGTGGCGATCATCTGCTTTGTGTATTTCTGTGTCTGTGCAGAAGAACTGGAATGGGACAGCAGGCTAGAGTGGGGGCTGAGGTCATTCTTAGATGGTGGCTGTTTCCCTCAACAAAGAATCAAAAGTCCTAACACTGAGATGATCACCTGTGACCTTCACATATTTGAAAATTAGACCTTTAAGACCACACATTTGGAGGCTTATCACCTTTAAAAGTCCCTCCGCCTACCTAGTGCTGGTATTTGCCTTAATTTTGTAAGGATTCTGGGTACTGCTGGAGAACTGAAATGTTCAGAATCATGGGAACAGAAGTGCAGTGGAATGGGTTGAAATCTTTGAGGCAAAGGTCCTTAATGAGGAGAAGGGTTTTCTGCTTATCTCCCTGCAATAGTGCTCTAACTTCGCTAGGGCTAGATTCTAAAGTATCACTTAACAGCAAGCTATTTCCTTAAGATTCTTGATAACAACGTTTGTATTTCACCATTAATAAATGGAGCCCGGTTCATAGGAAAGCTTTTAGAAATAGAAGTATTGGATTTGCCTATACTTAAAAAAAATCATTTTGTTTGTCAGTGTTGACTTGCTCTTAGTCATTTAAAGTCATTTTTGGAAAGATAGATACCTTCTCTGTCTTCTCTGGTGGTGACCAAGTCAGAAAACTGACTTCATGTCACCTCCCTTTGCAGCAAGTGGTCCTGGAACTTAGTACTTTAACCTTCACACTAGCCTTCCTCTGAATATTTCAGCAACTACTCTGAAAGACAAGTGTTACTTGGCCTTTAGGAAATCTAAACTTCTCAGATCCAAAATAGATTCCTGGGTCCCTGGAGGTCCCAAGGAACAGCCCATTTATCCCAGCATCTGGGATGATTAAAATCAACTCGATTCAAATTAGTATCATAAAAACTTGGAGCTTTTGTTTCCTTTTCGAGAATCATACTATTTTTGTTATGGAATATAATCTGAAGGGGGAAAGTCAGTCACTGGGAAGAAATGAGTTGTCTTGAGCTCATAAAGGAAAAATAAAAATTAATTTCTTTTAAATTTGACTAATTCTCAATTTCTTATTCTTTCACCCAAGGAAGAGAAATCTTGGGTTCTAATTACTTAGCAACCAGGTGGTTGACAAGGATCATGACAGAATATGATGGGTCAGTTTGTTTTGTTTGTTTGTTTTTAAAGTTTTAATTGGCTGAGATTCTTGGTTTACAGCACAATTAATTATTGTTTCTTGTGGATATAGTTTCACCCATAATACACTCATCACCACTGTACTCACCTCTCTCTTTCCAGGATCTCAGCACTTGCACTCTCAACCCCCTTTGGTTCCCAATTCAATTGTGTGGATTAGTTTTCCTATTATATTGTCTTTGGACCTGGTTGCTACCTTGCTGTGTTTAAGTAATGGGATATTTTCAAATGAAAGTCACTGCTTGATTTGTGAAGTTTTCAACTCATGAATTTTGATGTGTGGATACTTGTTAACCATATACATTTTTAAAGACACTTTTTGCTTAAATTTGGGGGGATAATGGCTGTATTATATACAGACAAATTGGCAAAGGTGTATTTTATTTTTTAAAAAAAGGTGGGTTTTTTTGTTTGTTTTTGGGTCACACCTGGCATTGCTCAGGAGTTACTCCTGGCTGTCTGCTCAGAAATAGCTCCTGGCAGGCATGGGGGACCAGATGGGACACCGGGATTCAAACCAACCACTTTTGGTCCTGGATCGGCTGTTTGCAAGGCAAACGCCACTGTGCTATCTCTCCAGGCCCTATTTTAAAAACAAATGTAATAAAGATTTTTTAAATATTTATTTAAAGGGTTTTTTTTTTTTTTTTTGGTTTTTGGGCCACACCCGGTGACACTCAGGGGTTACTTCTGGCTATGCGCTCAGAAATCGGTCCTAGCTCGAGGGACCATATAGGACACCAGGGATTGAACCCAGGTCCATCCTGGGTCAGCCACGTGCAAGGCAAACACCCTACCACTGTGCTATCACTCCAGCCCTTAAAGATTTTTTTTTAAATAAAATTCAAGTTAGGCTTTTATGAGATTGACCTTGCTCCATAATTCTCATATGCATATATATGGGAACAGAAACATGCCCCCTACCCCCGCACATCCTGCAGTATACCATTCTAGAACTTCAGTCTCCTGCCTCTGAAAATCACAATGGCTCAGTTTCAATCCGGGGTTGCTAGATCGAGAAAATACAAATCCATATCACTTTATCTCCTCTCAGCACCCAGTTCTGAAGTGTCACTCTGGAATGACATAAATACCTCTTCAGTAACAGTGTTGCAAATCACAGTGTCTAAAAGGGGGGAGGGAGAGAGAGAGAGAGAGAGAGAGAGAGAGAGAGAGAGAGAGAGAGAGAGAGAGAGAGAGAGAATGCCGAGAATGCCACAGAGGCAGAGGCAGTCGTCAGGGGTATAGGGCAAAGAAGAAGGTGGAAAAGGAAATTAGTGACACTGGTGGCTGGAAATGTGCACTGGTGAATGGTGTTGTACTGTCTATGATTGACAATCATTAACAACCGTATCTGTGGAAAAAACAACTGTATTATGAGCAATCTTGTAAGCCATGGCATTTAAATAAAAGTAATTAAAAGAAAAGAAAACATAAATCCAGAACATTTGAATTTCAGAGAGACTATTTATTTTATGACTTTGGAAGGGCATAGGGGCTCTTGACAATTCCCTGCAAACCTGCCTAGGTAGTTGAATGCCTGAGCTGGGCAAAACCTCGGTGCATGGGCCCAGCAGTTCTGAGTCCCCAGAGTCACATCTGGACAAGCTCAGGGAGCAGACTTGGTGCCTTATAGGTGTAAACCATGTACTCTGAGCCACAACTTCTACCCCAAAACCTTATTTTCACATCCCAGGCAGGCACCTCCTACAGGCTTGGATCCATGTGAAGTTCAGGGGTCACTCCTTGAATTCTCTCAGGGAGGACCCTCTGGCCTTCTAAACCTGGACCTATTTCAAACCCATGGAGAGCTGTTATGAGGATGATCATGATTCAGGTTTTAAAAAGTAGTAGCTTGTTGGCCCACTTAAGAACTACTGGGTCATAAATATAAAGAACAAGGAAAAAATTAGCAGGATTCTTGGCATCCACAAAGCATTTTAAAAACTAGTTTGTCAGTGTCTCAGTGATCAAATACCATCGACTTTGGAGAGGACTTTGCCTCCAGTGTCTGCACTGAGTCTGATCAAGGAGTGAATGTGTGTTTGTTTCCTCTGTCAGCTGCTGCAGAATGGGGTGAGGGGTGGCTGTATGTGTGTGTATGTGTGTGTGTGTGTGTGTGTGTCTGTGTGTATGTGTGTGTGTATGATAGAGATAATCAACAGGAAATCACTGGCACATCTGTACTCCCTGAAATTGACCATGGAAAGATTTGCATAATCAGGCAGTTACCTTTGGCGCCCAAATCAGTCCATAGCAAGCAAGAGAAAAATAAAACAGGAGAAAATTTGACCAACTAGGCCCAAGGACTGGAGCCCCCTTCCCTGCACCCTGATCCTTGGGTCTTTTGTAAATGAAATGTCAAAGACAACAAAAGGCAACAAGCCCCTTTAATTTTTTTTTATTAAATCTAAGTTTTAATAACAAGCATCCTGCAAGAGGTCCAGGCCATATTTATCTTATGAAATGCAGCCGTGTGGCTTCCTTCACTGAGCTCAAACGTGTTCACAGGCCCCAGGCCTGGACTTGGTCTTGACAGGGAGCAGACAGAGCTTTCAATTGGGCAAGTCATCCATTCCAGATGCTTTTTCTGAGCAGCCTTCTGAGTATGGGTGCAGGCTGCTCAGGGAGCAGGTGGTGGGGAAAAGGCAAAGGTAAGCAGAATGCCTTCCAGCTCAAGGAATTTGATCAGGTTCTAGTACAGGGTATTCTCACTGGTAGGGAGCCAGGAGTGGGAAGGAAAGTGCCCTCAGCATTCATTGCTGCTCATTCAACTTTGGTATCCACTGTCCCAAAAACCGAATGCAGCATCATGTCCTTTCCTCCCAGTTGCAAAGGCCAATGGGCCAAATTGTAGTGTTGTCTATTAAAAATGTAAGGCTCACACACTGAGCAGAAGTCTAAAGGAGGCTACTTTCATCAAAGCCATGGCCAAGACCACTGTGGGGGTTCATTCCCTTCACTGGGGACCTGCATTTAAAAAGGGTTAGAGGGGAAGCAAGAGCAGAGGAGGACTAGAGAAATGAAGGCAAGGGTCCCCTTCTGTGTCTGGGGATTGAGGAGGGTGTGCATGGTGGTTCCCCTCCCCAGAGCATACTTTCTGCCCTTCCCCCCAGCTCCAGGAGATCTCCCCTAAAAACCAACCTAAGGCATTGACTCAACCTCAAACATCAACACTTTGAGAAGGAAGTCAGGCCCCCCAATTTTTTCTGTGGGTGCCCTGGGAACATATTCCCACCTGTTTTCTTCTACCTTCTCTCTGGAGGATGGTTCAGCTGTGTTTGGTTGTTCCTGAGCTTTGGGGACTGACCAGGGACTGCCAAGGTCAGCCATCTTCGGAGGCCAACAGATGGTGAAGGTTAAGTGACAGCTCTGTGGCGGCCTCGTTTGAAGTGATTGGAGATAATTTGTGTTTGGAATCAGAACTTGACCGTTGTCAGAAGGGAAGGAGGTTAATATGGAAACGATTTTACATTAGCCCCCTGGTTCCTGGCCAGCATCCCCCTCCCCACATATTGCTGGCGGTCCTTCCAGGCTGACTTCTTTAATCCTTGCTCCAGGCAATTGGTAAGATTGTCTCTGTGCTCTGGGTGCCTCATTGTTTAGGCTGTGGCTCTTTGGAAAGCCAACAGCAGCTTATTAAGGCCAGTGATCATCTCTTGCACTGATGCATTGTGGCTTCCCTCAGCCCAATTAAGATCATGCATCAGAAACAAGGTCTTGGGGACCTCAGCCTCACTACCTGGACTGTCAGACATTCTGACTACTTTCTCACTGAGGTTCCCCAACCCCAATACTAGTGGCCTCCAGGGCACAGAGACCAATATGTCTCCTGCCTGCCACCTCCATCTCTAGACAGGGGAGAAAATAGCTTCCAAATCCTGGCTGGTAGATGGGAGATCCTCTGGGGTGTAGCAGGATTTTGTTGCCTCCTACCTATATTCTTCTGTTTAAGTGTTTAGTCCTGCCCAAATTCACATTGGGAGCAGAGAAAGCCGGGAAACCCCTGATTGGAAAAACAAAAACAAACAAACAAACAAAAAAAAAACCAGGCTTAGAGGGTTCTAGAAAAAGAAACCAAGATGTGAGGTGCATGTTGGTGTCCCCTCTTCCTGCATCCTGTAGGAAGGCCTACAAGGAGGAAAGCTGAAGGTCCTTCCTAGTTCTTCGTCCCTGGGGGTAAAGGGGAGACTGTGTGGATATCGCAGAACCTTTTGGATTTAACTTGGACCTTCATATCTCTCACTCACAGCAATGCTATCTGCCTATTGCCAAGTACAAGGAACATGTTGGCAGAGGGAGGGCATGTGGATCATTTCCTGGCATGTTGGACATTAAGAATTCTGGGCACCTCAGATAAGAATTGGATCTCCCCTATATTCACAAGCTAACAGTGTTCCTGCGGGTTTCACCAGGTGCTCTGACTCAGATTGACAGTTGTCTATGGGCAGAATTTCTCTTGTCTTCTGATTCAGTAGACTAGAGGAGAGCAAGCTACTGAGGTTACCCCATCTCTCCCTACACTGGAAACCCCAAAGCAAAGATATTAGAAAGACCGAAGAACCCTCAAATGTATCTGGCCATGAACAGTGATATGAAAATGGAAGTTGTATGTGACATCCACTAGGATGAAGCCAGAGAAAGGAGGGAAGGTTGAAGGTGCCGCACTCCGTGGGTACAGACTGGGGCAGGTGGCACAGTCAATTGTAGTGTTATGTGTGATTTGTTTGCATCTGGCTTATTAGAGAGCACGTTTCCCCTCACAAACTTAGAGAAAGAAAGGATGATATTGTGGCTTGTTTCCTGGCTCTTTCTTAACCAGCTAAAGTAAAGAAATGGCTGCGAAACCTTTAGAAGCAATTCAAGTGCCTTGGTGGCTTTCATCAGACACTCTCTGTAAAAGGAAGAGAGAAAAAAATTGTTCTATCTTTTTATTTTTCCTTTGCTTTAATCTTATTTGATGATGTCTCAACAGGCTGGGACATGCTTTCTGGATGGCAATTTCACTGCACCATATGTGTCTCTCACAAGATAGCAGAGTGAGATGAATCTTGGCAGGAAGAGAACTAAACACATCGACAAAGAAAAGAAAAAAATTTATTTACTTAACTCCCTGTTGCCTGCAGTCTCCCCCACCCCTCCCTGCTGCCACCGCCACCCCCCACACTTTGAGGACAGGGAATGTGGTTGTTCAGGCTTCGTTGGTTAGAAATGAGTGGGTGGAAGGCGGCCTCCATTCATCACTTTCCATGGTCACTGGCCCTGGATTTTAGAAAGCCCACATTCAGCATTTCCGAGAGCAGTCGAAGAAGCCTGATGCACAGAGAGCAGGAATGGGGTCACCCTGAGATCTTGTGGAAGAACCTGGGGTCCTGACATAGAAGTAGCAAGAATCTGTACTGCCTACACCCTAAATTTCCTGATGAACCTGGGTTCTACCCTCCATCTAGCTAGGCTGGGGAGCCCCTATCCCAGCTTGTCCTCTCATTGTCTTGGACACTGGATGTCCAGTAAATCATCACAAAGAGACTCATGTGGCCTTGACAGGACACTCCAGGAAGTGAAATAAAAAGAAACAAATAGGTGATCAGGAGAGGGAATACTGGAGTGAACTCTTGTTATGGGCATAATGGGGGAATGACCTTTCTATCACAGAGAACAAGTGCAATTCCTCTGAGCAGACCAGATCCTGTCGGATTTGAATAGGGGATTGAGGGGGTGGGGATTGAGGTATTGACTGCCATGCATTCAAATCAGAGTGGCTAGAATTCCTGATTAAGTGTTGGAACCCTGGACTATGTGTATCTTTCTCATGTGATGTTTTCTGACTGTGCTGTCTGGTGACCTTATTGAGACCACTAGTGACCTCTAGTGTCCTCCAGTACAAAGTAGGCAGATTAGAAAACTTTCAAAATGGTCAGAGATAGTACAGGAGATGAGACATTTGCCTTGCAAGTGACCCAGATTCCTTGAACACTGTCATGGGTTACTCTCTGAGCACAGAGCCAGGATTAGCCCCTGAGCACCACTAGGTGTGGCCCTAGCCCTCTCCTAATGCACTGAGCTTGAGGTACAAACCAACACTTACATTGACAAATAAGGCATCATTTTTATTAGCTAGTTGAGAGAAACAGGAAGCATGATGGCTGATTTTTCCAAACAGGTGACCATGTTTGCAGACATTCATTGAATTGGGGTCACATGTCCATGCTTTATTTTTCTAGGGCGAGATAAGAATGGGGGGGGGTGCCCTGCATTTGTCACTGTGGGATCAGGCAATGTGTTTGTGGCAGTTAGGCACTGCCAGGCTCTTGAAGAATAAAGCTTATTTTGGAATAGTCAGACTTGAGGTCACCACTAGAGATTGCAGAGGGAGGAGTAGGTCAGGATAAAGAGTGAAGGTTAGAATTAGCTACCTTCAGATAGGTTTGTTGATAGACACTCTATATTCTGAGAATCATACTGACTAGGGCAGGAAAATTCATTTTTTAAATAATAAAAAGAAATAGAAAAGCAGCCCGACAGACAGTTATCAAATGTTCTTTTGCTGTTGGACACAATGTCTTTCTTCCTTTTTCCTGAGACTCCAGTCCTCAGAGAACAGAGTTCAGAGAAAATTCAATCTTCCAATTCTCAGAAAAAGAGTTAAGATCGGAGGACCCTGTGGAACCCACGCCAGTGCAGTTGTGGCTCCCATGGGAATTCTAATTACAGTGATAAAGTGAAAATGTAAATGTGGAATTGCAGTTTCTAATTGTTTTAAAAGTCAGGCAGATTTTTTTTTTAATTTAATGCCTTGGAAATTTACATGTAGCTGAGGAGAGTAAAGATTTCTGAATGAAGCAGCCGAATGAATGTTAGTCAATATGGATCTTGCAACTAGTTTTTTAATTATTGATGGTATCCTTATTAGGCGCTATAAACAGGTAGAGGATATAGAAGTCATGTCTTTCTCTTAATTGTACACTTTCTTGACTTTGCACATTGAAAAGATGAGGTGGGAAAAATTACCGAAAGCAAGGAGTTGTGGGGTGGAGGGGAGGGTTCCTGGCAGTGATGTCATCTCCCTTTGGTATCTCGTCCCACTAAAATCTCTAGATAACCCTATTATAAATACCAGATCAATGCAATTTATTTCTTGAGTTAGCAGTCTATTTGGATGAGATGAGTTAAAGATGTGTGACCATAAAAACACACACACACACACACACACACACACACACACCACAGACTCTCACATTTGGCTACAGATACATCTGTCTTGGGGTTCATTATGTCTTCTTAACATATAACATCAGATGCAATTAGCAAATAGTGATGATAATTGTGTATATACACACATATAATGCATTGAGCGAAATGCATCACTGCAACTTAACCAAAAGACAAAACAAAAATGAGATAAGCCCCCTTAAATGGTGGAGCGACTCTGAACCCACAAACATCTTATTTCTGTGCTCCAGGCTTAGATAAGGCAGGGCATGTGCATGGGGTAGTTCTTTCTCTGGAATGCAACCGTCTTTGAATCCTTATGAAAACGGGATGTCAGCCTACATGCTTGGATCAACGAACTCCTTTTTAGAAAATAATCCTGACTCTTGGCCAGCTCTAAGCAGCCAAACTGCGCCAGGAGACAAAGCATATGAACTCTGGGCCAGTGTCTCAGATTTGACTTCTATGAGTAGACAATGACAGCATGGACCACACCAACACACACACACACACACACACACACACACACACACACACAAACACACACAAACACAGTTACTTTCTTATCAGAAAGGTAGTTAATCATTCTATAAATGCATGATCTGACTATAGTATTAAACATTGGCGCAAATTTTATTATTATTATTGTTGTTGTTGTTGGTTAATTGTGTACTTAATTGTGTACTTGAGTTCAAAAAAATATAGTTGCTTCTGTAGAATACTTTTATTGGTGGTGGGGAAGGTTGGGGGTTCTGAAGTAATCCCCTCTCATTTTCCCTTCTAATGCAATATCAGCTAATTCTCAAGAGGAATCCAGACAAGGTGTTAAAACTAGGATAAAAGCATTGTAATACCAGAAAATCTGCTCTGTCAAACCCCTGGCCGCTTTGCTGGTGGGGAAGCAGAAAAAGTAAACAGTAGCGATCTCTTGTGTAACAAAGATTTAGGTATAATTTGTTTAAATAGTAGCAATAATGATTATTAATTCCCTCTCTGAATGTTAACAAAGACCTGCTTTTTTGTTAGTTTGTGCTTTCGAATCATTTTCAAGCTGAAGTTTGTTTTAGGCAAATGCTCCCATTGATGGGAAATGCAATTAGCGATAGCGTTCGCAGTCCACACACACACACACACCCCACCCCAATATTGCTGGAGCTTGGTATAGAACATAAAAGGATTCTCCTCCAGTAGCCTGAATGGCCGTCACAGCAGAGAGTTCTTGTTGAATTCTTTTCTCCACTTCCCTGGGAAACAATAAGGAATTCTTTTTGTTCTTTGCCACAGAAGGTATAACAAATGGATTTCAAAATACCTGCGCTGTATCAGCAGCGCTTTAGAAGAAAGAGCAAAATCAAAGGGGAAATAAAAATTACAAAATGGTGGTGCCTGACCACTTTCTCCACCATTCGGGTGAGACCTCATTGTTAGAAAATTCTGTGGAGGATCACGGGAGCAGGCTTGGCTCCCCTGGCGATCATCCCAGTAACCTTTCTTGTAGTCTGATTTGATCCTGTTGGGTGAGAAAGAGGGGGAAGACTGGATCTGGGGTGGGGGGATCTGCTGGTAGTGAGCCCTTACAGCCCTCAAGGAACCCCAGCCTGGGGGCCTGTTGTCAGCCTGGGCAGACTTAAGGCCTGGTCCAGCTTGTCCTGTCAAGTTTATCGTCCTCTCCATCAAAGGGTCTAATGGTCAGCAGAGGGGGTTAAATGTGTCCCCTGTGACCTGACATTAACGGAGTGGACTGGTTTAAGTGTTACTGAGGGTGTCTCAGAATGATTTGGACGCCAATACCCGTTTCCCTCAATAAGCCGTCATTTGGGTCATGGCTCAATACAGCTTTGCACTGACATGGCCCAGCCCCAAAGTGCTCCCGGGGGGCCCGGCCTCACCTCAGAGACCAGCAGACAGCCTGGCTGATCAATGACCTCCGACAACAGGGACGCAATCACCTTTCCCCTCACCCTCCACCTCTCCACACCTCCCGCCCCTGGGCCCCTCCAACCCGCTTGAAAATGATAAAGATAAATTGTTTTATCTAAACAGGGCGTCTGACACTGAGAAAAGACAGGAGGAGTGGGGAGAACCGCCCCGTTTGTCAGGAGTCTTAGATTCTCGCTTTTTGCTGCTCATGTAATTTTGATGGGGGGGAAAGCAGTCTGTATATCAAATGTACAGCTCGCCTGAACAACAACAACAAAAAGCCTGGAGTGATGGAGAATATTTTCTGCTCGGATTTCAGCTGCCCTATAAACATCAGCTTTGTAGGTATTCAGGAGACACCGGGCATTCTGTGTTTGGGTTGGGATTTTCACTAAACCATATGCATAGGAAATACATTTAAATTATAAGGTTTCTTAAAAAGCAGAGTATTTTTCCAACAGAAACCAACAACATAATACTGATGTGAGGGATCTTTAGAAAAGGCTTGAGAAATACTTTCAAAAAGAAGATTCCCTGCCGAGTTCTGAAATAGCCATTTAAACCATTTTTACAGTCCTGTTTATTTGTGTTTGAAACAAAACTAAAAACTAAAAACTAAAAAAAAAAAAAAAAAGAACCCAGAACCCAGAAGCACGTCTATTTTGTTATGATGACTCCTATTTGTTCATGAGGTTAAAAATAAATGCAAATTCCTAATCATACCCAAGTAAAAAATTGCAATGTGTTTAAAAAAAAATATATATATATGGAAACTATTTTAAAGGTATTTGGAATAAATGGATTAAAATGTTGAAGAACTATGGTTCAATTTACTAAAGATAATGCCATTTTTCATATTGATTTTAATGTAATTTTTTTGTAAAATAATTTTAGAATCATTTTTCTTTAGGCAGCAGAGGACAAAGCCTTTTTATTAGATCCAGAGGTAAACTATTCATCTAGGAGCATGATTACTTCTGAAGATTTAAAAGGGAAAAGAAAATGTATATTAGAAGAAAATCTTATTTCAAAGTGTCACCTTTGGAGTCATGCCTAAAATGTCCCTGTTGTCATTTCTGAGAAGTAACTAACATTTGATGCACAAGTTTTAAATATAATTTTTTATTGAGGTAGCCTGGGTTTGCAACATGATATTATTTCATACATATATATTTTTTAAACAAAAACTCGTTTTCATCTTCTGGCTGCTGAGAGATGTTGCAACTCAAAATTTTTTCATTTGCTAAAGCAAACTGGGAAGGTAAATCAATGGGATAAGAGTCAAGTAGTTTATTTTTGATAAATAATTATCATTTACCAGAGCTTTTTATCATGTGATGTCCAATTTGTTTAAATGGCCATTCTAAAGCACATTTTATTCACGTCATTTTGTAAGTTATCTTTCGCTCTTGGCTTTATTAATCTTTTTTCTTCCTATTTTGTTTATACCTCCTAGTAGAGTGGAGTGAATCTATTATGTACACAACATTTCAGTTTGTTATTTCAGAAATCGTTTATACTATTAGTTGCTTAAAGATGGTGTTTAGAAAATGTCCATATTTATGAGGGTTATTTATAATGAGAGATGGAAGTATATTTTAGTCTTTGTCGAGGAGCATTAACAACAGATTAGCGTCTTCCTTGCTGGAAACACAAATATTTATTATAGAATTGCACTTTAAAAAAAAAAAAAGGCTAAGCATCCAAAAGTGTCCAGAGTTGAGCTTAACACATTTAAAAGCAATGAAATGAAAACCCAGTAAAGCACAAAAGGTCTATTTAGAATTTGGTGAAAAGCTGTTTCAAGAACTAAAGGAGACAAGAACAGTGTCTCAGTATTTGGTTTATTAGGTCCAATGCTCATCTTCAAAGGAATATCACAGCCGTGTGGCATTTAAAGACTTAGAGGAATTCTGAGTATTTGAGTGCTTTTTTTGCCAAAAAGGAATCCGTATACCCTTTAGCCATGAAAACTGATTTAGGACATGTTACTCACTCTTTATCCCTAAATATATTTTTACAGTTAAGAGAGCTACCAAAGAATCCATCGACCAAGGCAGGGAAAAAAAATTATTCAAGATCTAAGCAAAAATGATTCATCTTAGCAAAAGAAAACCCAGACCCTCTGTTTCTGAGGAACACAAGCCAGAGGGGACTGTTCCTGGGACCCCACATCAATGGTGATTTGGAGCCTGCAAGATTTCAGATGCTAACACAGTGTTTGGGGGGAAATTTTTAGAGCTGGTGTGACAGATACTGTAAACGGTTTTAAAGAAAACTTTGGGTATTACCCATGTTCCAAAGTTCCCCAGAATCAAAGAAACTGTATTTCTGCTGCCCTTCAGAACAACAGAGGCTACCAGAACGTGGGGTCGATGCTTGAGAATTGCTTATGGAAATGACAGAGTCAAGAGTGAGCCAGATCCTATAGCAGGTCTGACTGGGTTACTTTCCTCCCATGATGTGTGTCTGTCTAATTCGGATCTAAATTTTGTGCTCTCTATCAAGTGTTCAGATAAGAATTGCCCAAAGGGAGCTGCATTCTGGAATCCACTCCTACTGTCTCAAGTTCACCACCAAGGGCTCTTTCTCCCCTGCCTGGCTTCTACCTTTCCAGGGTGTCACACCCAGGGTGTGGGTTAGGGGAAAACATAGCAGAGCTACCCCCAATTTGATGAGAGGTTTCCTCATCCCTAAGCCTAAAGGAATAAAGCCAGACATGAAGGTTTTAAGAGAGGGCCTGACAGAAAGCAAGTCTGAACTTTGAACAAAAGGAACGAAGTAGGATTTCGTTGAAATCAGAGGATGGCTTTCTTATTATTCACTTTGAGGGTGCAGAAAGACATTGCACCTCTCTTCTTTCTCTCTTCCTTCCTTTTATTCTTTCTAGTTTGACTCTCCAATCGCCGGCCAGCACGAGGCTTGGATTGTCCACATAAAACCAGAGCAGTCCTAGGCCTCTGTGTAGGCAGAAAGGAAAGAGGGAGTATGCACCCTAGCTCCAAAGATCACTGAATTTCTTACACAAAGAACACTCCCATGTACCCCCCAATATGACCAATAGGACAGAAAGGCTTTTTCTTTTTTTAAACCATCATTGCACTACAAGAAAAGGATTCTCTCAAGAGGACGCTCTTGCTCCGGCGGCACGGGGTGTCTGAGGACTATAAAACGCGGTTATAGTCTCTGCATCTACATTAACAATGGGGGCAGGGGCAGGGGGTGGGTCCAAGGGGCCTGGAATGACAGAATGAGGGACACACAATAGGATGGCCATGACTCTGAACAAATAAATAAAACATGGGACTCGAAGGCTCGACTTTACTGCCCTCCCCCCCCCCAACTGTGATTAAATTTGCTGTGGTCATTTCCCAAATGTCTGCCTGATTTAAAAATAAAAAAAAAAAGAACAGCGGCAGCCAGAACCTCTCCTTACCCCTGACATAGGGCTGGGACCCTTCCTGGCCCTGGCCGGCCCTGTTTCTGATGGTTACTGAGCTAGTGTGTACAAGTGCACTCTTTCTAATAGTGAATATGGTCCATTCTCTGAATGTTGTCCTCTCAGCCTTCTGCAAAGAATAAAAAAGAATACCCTACCCACCCTACAATGCCAGTTTTGCCCTCTAAATAGACAGCTTCCCAACTCCCACCAGCAGTGCACCGGACCCAAGGCCCCTGGGCTCAGTAATGGGATTTTTCCTACCCCTTCCGACAGCCACCAACACTGCTCCTAGGCCCCCTACAGAAGAAGGCACAGGGGGGGTGACACGTCATACATTTTAATAAATCGAGGGGGGATGATGTGGGTTCTGTCGCCCTGTTCTTTAGTCAGATAGAAAGGTGAGGTTATGGGGGGGTTGGATTTGAGAGGGGTGGGAGGGGGACGAATTTAATATTGCAAGAGATAATAGCCACTATGTTAATATCCGGGATTTTCAATGTACCATAAGTACATTTTGTTTTTCCTTTTAGCACGATTTATAATTAAAGATTTTAATCTGGCTTCACATTGAGTTAATAAGCCCTTTGATTGATTAGGATTCATAAAATTGCCATTTCCCGCTGATGCTTTGTGTTTCTGGGGATGTTCTTTTGAAAAGCTGGGTTAAGGTGGAAGGGAAGCTGCCATTGTTTAGGCTGAGCCTGGCCAATTCTGGGAACTCGGAACTGCTTTATTCAGAGTTTGTCCCCGGCAATATCTTGTTGTTCAGCCAAATGAATGCAGATAGGATCTGCTGGGCTGCAGTTTAGCCATGTCGAGGGGAAAACTTTTTCTTTCATGATTTCAGCAGGTGTTCTGTACAATTTCTGTCTCTGTTGCCTGAACTGTTCTGGGGCTCAAAAAAATAAAAAAAATAAAAATAAAAACCAGGATAAGACAGTATCAAATGGATGAATAGAGTGTTACAAACTGTTTCCAAGAGAAAAGAGAGAGATGGGGGAGGGCAGCTGTGTGTGGTTTTGGGGTGGGGATACATGCCCAAGTCCAGAAAATAGGAGTTTGTTGGTGGGAGGTGGAAGGGAGAAGCTCCCTGGATTATTTTTTTTTTCCTTTAAAAAATAATTCCACTTCAGAGGTTGGGCAACCAATAAATTATCCTTTTGCATTAAAGGCCAATACTGCAAGATGCGTTTCCCTTCAGCTAAAGGGATGTCTTAAAAATGTAAACACAAATGAATAAATAAGAGAGAGACCCCCAGAAAGTGGGGTAGGGTGGGAGAGAAACGAAAGCCTTGAGTGTGCTGCGGTTGTTGATCAAGAGAAAATATACATCCTGTCACCCCCCCTCCCTCCACGAGGAAGCCCAAATTCAAAGCAACATCCAGAAGCCACGATAAATTTCTGCGAAGGAAGAAAGAATAAAATGTGCGCACGAGAGCCATTGATTTGAAAGGTCCCATCAGAGTCCCTTGTCCCCAGCTCATTGTGCCCTGCATGTCGGGGCCAGCAGCCTGTACAAGAGAACCCACCCCCCTGATTTTTAACTGGAGAGAAGAAGGAAAAAAAAAAAAACACTGACTCTCTTTGGCTTCCAAAGGCCCTCACTGTGGGGCCTGCGCAGAGCTGGTTCCCTTTGTGTGGCTTGTTCTGAAGGGACCTGCCATTGTTAAATCTGGCCTCTTGGAAAAGCCGGCGGGCTGCGGGCCTGGGGCCGAGGCTCTTCAGAGAACCCTCGACATGTGGGTTTGCCATCGATATGGCCTCTCCTGCCCTCCCACCCACCTCCCCTTTTCTTGGCATCGCTGGCATTTTAGCCACCTTTTACTATTACCTTCTGGTTGACCGGCCCGCGAGGCAAACTTGGGGAGGCTGGAACAAAAATATGAGGGGTCAGTAAAAGAATCTAGTCCACAGAAAGTGGTTACAAAGTCTTCCATTAGTGGGGTGTGGTCAGGGTACCCCAGAGTTGCCCTTTTTCCCACCTTTCCCTGGAGCTGGCCTGTCTATTGTCCTGAATCCCTTCTCACTGCCAGTGTCTCTCTGGACTTCTCTACTGGTCCTGAGCCCACCCCCACCCCCATCTTTGTCAGCCCAGAATCCAACCCCTGCTCACCTGGCTTTCTTCTTGGGCCATAAAGGAGTGAACCCCACATAGTAGAGGAAAGTTTCCCATGGAAGCGGGAACCAGGCTTGGTTTTCCAAATAGATACAGAAGGGAAGCTGCCCCCTCCAACAGGACACCC
>PVKC010002229.1:31852-45081 GCA_004027635.1 Crocidura indochinensis
GAATCACCCTACACACACACACACGCACAGCACACACAAGGAAACAAAACCCATCAGGCACACGTGTGACAATGTAAAAATCAAATACATTTCAAGCCACTCTCCCCCCAGACCCCCCTGGCTTTTCCCCTCTTCCAAGGCCTGGACCCTGACAGCAGAGGAGTAATTCTCCGGCTCAGTGTCTTACATCAGCTGAAGGTATCTCTGAATGAATGTCAGCTCCTTTTACCTTAGTGCCTCGGATCGATGCTTCATTAGGGCCCAATTGTCTTTTGCCCATGCAACCTTGAAAACAGTACCTTTAATTACCGTAGAGGAAATCAGGGACCCTTTTTCCTCTCCCTCAGCCCCAATACCTGCTCCCTCCCTCCCCCTATCTTCACTAGACCGAGGGCTGGGAAGTGAGGGTGAGTAAAAGGGGTCATGCACACTTATTCACGATCAAAGTGAAGACCACTTCAGTCCTTAAAAGAATAGGGAGAATCGAAGGGGGTCGGGACATAAAGAAAAGAAAGAAATGGGAGCCCTGAGGTGAGAGGGCAGGGTTCAAGTTCAGCCCCCGGATCTACTGAAGGGGTTCATCAGCAGATGGCCACTTCACTTTCCGACCAGTTGTCTGTAGAGATTCTCATCTGTTTTCCTGATCAGAGCTTCCTAAATGCCCCTGAGCCATGAGGTCACTGCTCCCAGAGGGTTCCAGATGGGCTTTGGGCAGGTCACAGGGGAAAGGGGACTTGTTGGCTGAATATTTTGAAGGGATTGGGAGGATCTGGACAAGGAACAGCTCCATTTAATCCTTCCCGTGGAAACCAAAGGCATTGCAAATAATTGTCGGCCTGACAAGTTGAGGACAAGGAAGAAAGTGCATAAATAATCATATTTGTTATGCACTATTAAAAATTCAGAAAGATTTTAAATTCACGTGATAATCTGGTCATCCTGAGGGATAGGCTTGTATTTAATAGCCAGGTAGTTTTACCTATTCAATTATGATGAGAAATATTCTAATGAAGCCATAAAGCTCAGCCGAGGAATATTAATCGCCTGCGTCTCCCATGCACACTCTACATTGGAGAACATACCTGCCCAGGCCCAGTTTCCCTTCACATGATAACTCAGCAACACCGCCCTGGGAACCTTCTTCTTCCCAAGGTCCCCAGGCACCTGGAAATAGATGACTAAAAACTACAAAGCTTATCTGATCTGCTCTCCAGTGCTGATACTGCTTCCCAAGCACAGATCAGGGGTCAAGAAGGCAGCCCCTCCCCCAATTTACACAACCGAGTGAATTCACACTTCCCTCCCCTTCACCCTTTCTCCACAGACCCCCATGTGTATGGGAGAAAACAGGCAGTAGAAGAGAAGATCTAGCTATAATAGGGGGTCCCTGTTCCCTTTGAATGCCAGACCAGCAAGGCACTTCCTAATCTAAGCATTCTAAGTAATCCCTGTGTCTTACATGAGAGACAGTTATAGAAGAAAGTAAAAAGGAAGAAGTATTTGTGGATCTAAATTGCAAATTGTAATGGGTATTTTATGTGTGGAGGTTTTTCTGGCTTGTATTGTCTGGCGACCCTGTGCAAATTCTTCTCAAACTCTGTTCTTTTCTGAAAACAAATGGGGAGCAATGGGTGGGTTAGAAGGTTGCTAGCCACCATATAAGCACACATACCCTAACTATCTTAAAGGACAGTTGTCTCAACTTAGACTTTGTTGGTGCAAATATACAAGCCCTAGGTCCAGCAGACAGTCATAAGCCTTCACACACTCTAGATGACAGGAAATAGGGGTGTGCACATGGTTCTTGTCTCTATGCTCTGCATGTGTGACGTCCTTCCTGGTGATCCAAAACTAAATAACACCCAAATCAGGAAACAGGCCCAGGGAGACAGGAGATAAAGCATTTAGAATGTGCCTTGTGATCATGGCTGTTCTATAAGCCATCTTTGTACTCAATGTCCCATATTCAGAAAGTGGAGTGATGGGAGATAGGGGCTGTGACAAGTTCCAGTCCCTAGCAGCCAGAGTCCTAGCCTTTGCTTTCAGCTTGGGGGTCAGAAGGCTTTCACTTTTATTTCATCTGCCAAGTATGCAAAATAATTTGATGGACAGTATGTGTTTCTATGTGTTTGGAACTGTTTGGGGGGCATATGGAAGTACATGCCAAATGGCATCAGAGTTGGCTGGTCCCCATTCTGAGTGTTCATGAGGAGAGACCCAGGTGATTGGTAGTGAGGGCACCTGGCCAACCCAAGACCAGTGGAACCCCAACCCCATGCTGAGAAGGCTACCTCCAAGGCACTCCCGATTCTGCTGGGAGTAAGCATGCATTATTAGGGGTAAAGCTAGGATCCTTTTGACCAGTTAGCTCTCTTCCTTGCCTCTGATACTACTTTTTTAAGAAGGGGAAATCAATAAATAAATTCTTCAAGAAATAAGTGAGTGTGCCGCTTCTTGGGAAAATAACTAGCCTCACTTGAGCCCTGTTCTGATAGTTAGATGATTTAATCCTCTTTCTCTGGCCAGAGTGCACCACAGTCTTAGAAAATTTTGGTAAGATATAAATGGAGCATTTGAGAATTTTTAATGGGGGAGGCATGGAGAGAGGGCGTGGGGCTTAGAGATTCCTGAAGCAAAATAGGTTTTATCTTCTTTATGGGGTTTCTTATTTGTGCAATAAACATCTTCTCTGAAAGAAGATTACCACAGTGAGTTTATATTTTTTAATTCTATATTTCAAGAGCTCCTATGTTCTGTCCCATTCGGACTCATGGGAATGGGGAGGGGTTCAGTTATCCCCCAAGAATGCAAAAAAAATCTATTCTTTTGGAAAGATTTAGAAATTTGTTTCCTCAGATCTGAGAACATGAAGCCAGTGATGAGTGGTGGTGGTGTGAGTTTTAAGGAGAAAGCCATTTTGTTGCAATACAATGTGTTTATATGTACCAACTAGACCTACACTCCCAGATAGCCATATCCTAGGAGGAGGCAGAGATGGGTAGGAGGAGCAGAGCTCCACCTGATTAACATCCGAGCTACAAAGAGGCTATAGAGCCTTGTTCTGTGAGATATACATATACATATATATATATATACATATATATATACATATACTGGGCGTCCAAAAGCAATTTCTTGCTGCAGTGAGTTTAATGTATGCAGTAACCTTCTGTTTACTTGGGTATTATGTGCTGCAAATACTTGGCGTGAAAGTCTAGCAAAACCCAGCCTGGGTGCTCCGCTCCCCGCATCGTGATCCTAGACCCTCCTTGGCAGTGGGCAGAAGGGGAGGCGAGGCGGCTTCTCTTTACTGCTCAGCATCAAATCAGGTCAGGGACGCTGCCTGTGCTCCCTTCTCCTTTCATTGTCCGTGTTCTCGAGGAAACCTATAAAAGTTCCCTCTTTTGATATCTTGACCCACGGTGTTGCTCGCCTGCTGCTTTGTGGTTCAGAGATTTAAAGAAATAGACCAGGAAAAGGAGTGAGAGGGAGAGTTTGCCTTAGGTGATAAACAGCAGTAGAAGGCCAGAGGCCTTAGAAAAGAGAAGAGACACGAGGAGTGGGGGTGGGGGTGGAGTGGTGGAGCAGGGGAGGATGGGGAACAGAAGCCGCAGGAGCAACAAGGGAGTTTGGAAATGTTCTGGGGGCAGGTGGGAGAGACTCCGAGGTGGGGGTGAAGAGACTGTAGGAAGAGGTAGGGGTTCACAGTGGGAGTTTCAGATCAAACACACTGTATAGACGTTCATATATTATTTTTGCACCCTTGCTGGATGCAGAGATAGGGCACAGGCAGAAGCCATTTGGGTCTACAGTCCACAGGGCTACATGAGAAACTCATGTCCTTACATGAGGCTGGAGCAATAGTATAGACGGTAAGGTGTTTGCCTTGCACACAGGGCTGACCTGAGTTCAATCCTGGCATGCCATAGAGCGTCATCGCCCATCGCCCAGCCTGCCAGGAGTAATTTCTGAGCAAAGAACCATGAGTAGCCCCTGATTGCTGCGGGGTGTGTCCCCCACCCCCGAAAATAAAAGAAATACATATAGGGATCCACAGATCCCCAGAGTCTGACTCTGCCAGTTTTCAAAGATATAACCCCTCCCCCAGAGAGAGAAAGCAAATAAACAAAATCCCCCAAACTGTGAAATAATGTAGATTATTGGCTTGGTTTGTCAGTGGGAACTTGACCTTCTCTGTGGTGCTTCCTCCCATCCCTTTATCACCCAAGCCTCTGGGCAGACCCTACCCTTCTTGGGCTGAACTCTGCTCCAGCCCCACCTTGACTGTGACCCAGCTATTGTTTCCATTAAGACTCTCTGGACTTTGGATTTGGTGAATGTCCTTAGTTTAGGAGATGCCTGTGGCCCAGAGCCCTTAGTTTGCATTATACAACTACCCAAGACAGTGGGGCTCCTGGAAAACCAAACCAAACAGTGACTGGACTTAGGGACATTGTTAGACATTTGTTCTCTGATCAGGGAGGCCAGACCTGTTTGGTTTATTAAGAGATAATAATAATAATAATAATAATAATAACAACAACAATAATAATAATAATAATAATGATCACTTAATTCCTCTCCTAAAAGTAATCTGAAACTTAGTCCCCAAGAGTCTTCTATGCTAATTAGTATTACCTCACATCTTCCAAAATGGTCATTTAAAAGTAAGCAATATACTTGTATTTTTAATATAATAGAAAAATAAATGGTAATGCCATAAGTTTTAGAGTAAGGATCTTATGTGCTGTTGAATAAGAATGCCCTTCATTTTAGAACAAGAATGGAGATAATACAATGTATACTTTTATCCCATACTATAATTTTTCCCAGCTGCTTTGTTGGCATAAGTCTGGATAGCAGATGTGGGGATCTAAGAGGTCAGCAGGTCAGACCTGGTGTGGCCAGGAATAGGACAGTGGGGACTGTAATGGGCAGGACCACTTTGGTAGGAGATGGTGCCCTTAGAACTTTGCTTTTTCTCTCTGATATCTCTTCCATGGATTCTGCAAGGGAAGTTTGAGTTGTTTCCTTGGCCTCTTCAGGGTCAGAAGATCTTCCATGTCAGTATGGATGCCAGGGTTTCTAGGGTGTGTCCATGAGTACTTCTTCTTAGAGAATCTTCAGAGCTGGAACTTGGAGTTAGGACTCAAAGACAGAGTGATTTATTCCTTTTTTGTGGATTTGGGCTAAGACTCAGTCTCATTTTTTTCTGGTTTGTTTATTTGTTTTGCCAAACCTGTGACAGCCAACAGAAGAAACCTAAGAAGAAGAACTGACACAAGATTTATTTATTTCATTTCATTGAGTCAGTGAAGAAATAATAAAACAGTCTTTGGCATGTTTTGTACCTACATGTGTGGGGGAGATGGTCCACAGCCAGTATACTCTCCTGGGATCCCTTGGTGAGTCCCTTTTTTTATGCAGAAATATAGCCAGAGCCATACCAAGAAAATGTGTGAACATCTGGAGAATGCTGATTTCAACATGGCCTTTTCAGAGCTAGGAGATGACTCAGGTCTGAGGGACACTTGCCTTGCCTCCACCAGGACCCAGTTCGATCCCCAGTGCTGATCCTCACCTCCAGCTCCAACAAGGGTATAATGCTTGAGGTTCATGAGCACTCCTGAGCCTGAGCAGCAGAGCACCACTGCTCTCTAGCATTCAACCTGCCAGGCAACAGAGGTCAAGCCTCACCAAAAGAGACACTGAGCACTGTTTTGTGAGCACTGTTGACTCTCCAAAGTTGAAGAGTAAAAGTGGCATTATGAATGCCATATCAGACATTTTGAGACTGTAGATTCAACATCTTCCTTCATACCTGAAAATCTATTGGATTTCAATAGAACCAAGACTCTAAATTAGCTTTGGTCCCTTCTCAGGTCTATTTTGCCCGTACAAATGAGAGAAGACTATTGAAATGGGTACCAACAACTTAATTTCATGGGGTTCTTTTTATGACCTCACTCCTCACAAGGGTATCCCTCAAGCACCCCCTCTCATGGGATTCCTTATGTGGGGTTAAGTAACCCAGTCTTGGAGTTGGGCATGGCTTGGGAGTTTCAGAATCCTCAGACTTTTCCATGAGACTTCAGTATCTGTAGGTCTTAGAGTCAAAACCTCCTCAATACACTAAAGCATGCATGTAGAGCTGAGGCTAAAATGCAAAGACACACTCCATCACTTCATGCTCTCCTCTCTGAGGGTTGGAGATATTGTAGTGAGGCAACACTCCGGCTGTCTGCTGCTGAATTTTTGAAAATAAACATCAGCTGGCTCTGAGTTGGAGCTCCCTGCTGAAGGGATAAATCTCATTGATAGTAACCTGAATCAGGTCTGGGTAGTTTGGTGAGCTGGTAAACTCACAGCTGCTATTTTGATTGATAAGTCCTGAGGCAAATGAACACAAATGTGAAAAGTAGGATCGACTGTGGCTTGCCATTGTTTGTTTATGTCTTTATATAAAGAATGCATTTAATTAACCTATGCAAATACGTCTTCCCAAATAATGAAACATTGATCTTTATCCAAATGGGTGCCTACAATGTACTGCTTTAGTCTCATTCTATTCGTTGGGGGTACGGGGTTCATGCCTAGTAAACTCTATTCTAGGGACTCTTGGTTGTACTTGGAAGCTTGTGTGAGAGGAAGAAAAATAGGTGATCAAAGAGGAAAGGGAAGTTGAGGTGGAAGCAACTTTGTAAACCTTGGTAAAACTTTGACTTTGACCTTGAATAAAAGGGCATCTTTTAGAGGCCCTTGAACAGAGATATAAGACGGCCTTATTCAGGTTTCCAAAGGATCACTGTGGGTTCTGGGTTGAAAAAAGACTAGAGGAGAGAGGGCAGAAGATTAAAGTTGCCTCTTATAAATCAGGTGAGTGGTGATGTTAGCTGGAGGGGCAGCCACCAGTGGAATGATAGGAGTGTGAGGATTCTTTGTGCATTCTGAAAGGAGGCCTGAGATTTACCAATAGGATAAAGGAGAGAGAACTCTAGATACCTTAATTCCTACAAAAGAGGGGGAAACCCAGGGTGACTTCTTTTGTCTTGAGCAATTAGTAGGATGAAAGTGATATGAACTAAGAGAGTTGAGTAAGGTTGATGGATGTTACATCAGGGATTGGCAGGTTTTGATGAGAAAAAAAGTTTAGCTAGGTTGATTTTCAGATGGCTATTAAAAAGTACACATGAAAATATTGTTGCCTTTGGGACACTGAAACTTGAATTTTGGACAGGCCGTATGGGATAAAGATATAAATGCAGGAATACTTGGACATAGGTGGGAATTTCAAGTCATGAAACTGGATGTGGTCATCATGATAGAGAAGGCAGTAGCCCTCTAAGGCATAGGAAAAATAGATAATGTATAAGAGAAAGTATGAACAGAGATAGGATATCAGGGACTTGAGATAAATATACCTTCAGAGTTTCCCAGCAGGAAAGACAAGACATTTTGAATACTCTAAAACTCATTATTCCTAAGTTTTTTTTAACAAATAATGATTTGTGGAGAATGGGCCTTTTTTTTTCAGATTTTGCCAAAATAATTAGAAATTCATCTCTCACGTTTATCAGCAGCTCTCCAACAGCTCAGAGCGTCTCGGCATATTGGCATATTTTCTCTATATAGAACTCTCGCAGATGCAAGCTAAGTCTTCTCCAAATAGACAGGATTTCATTTAAATATCCACCCAGGGCCAGGTAGATAATGCAGGGGTGTGGTGCTTGTTTTGCCGACACTGCCAATAGTGATCCCTGCATATAGAAACAGCCAGGGGTAAGTCCCGATCACTGCCAGGTATGGCCCTAAATTCCTCCAAATTAAAATTAAAAAAAAAGTAAATAGTCACTTAGTTGGCATACATTTTCTGTGCCAAAGGCTGAGACTATGGAGATCAATACATTGTGGGTGTTAGCTCATGAAGTTCATAACATAGAAATAATAGACACAGGAAAGACTGAATTAAAGGCCCTGCAGAAATCTTAACAAACTGAACCAGAGAGCAGATTGGACCTCCTGCCCACTACCTGGGTGGGAACATCTGTTAACAAGGGCAGCTTTTCTCTTGGCAGGCACTGTGTCCAGTGGACAAAAATGATCATGTCCACACCACATAGGGTCTCAATAGCACAATGAAACACAGAATCAATTGAGGGATAGATCATTTAGATCCAGACCTAAATTACTATGCTTCCAAAGTCAAAGAAATGCTCCTTATGCCCACCTTAACCTCATCACATGGTGTGTTTCCCTACCACACACAAATACCTTGTGACTTTGAGCATGCTCATATTTTATGCCTTGCTGTCCTCAAGGAGACCCTAGCTTATTAATTGTTAAACATGCTAAGGAGCTGGGGATTCATTACTTGCTGCTCTCAGTCCAGAAGGGTAGGCAGCCAGATGCCTGTCCTCTAGCCAGAGCTTGATGGTCAGTCATGTATCATTCTAATGTAGCTGGTGTAATGAAGCTGAGGTCCTGGCTGTGAATCCCAGGGTGCCAGTTACCTTGGTTCTCTGACTGTGGACTGAAACTCACTTCCAATGCTGCATTTCAAATGCTGATGCTGTCAAAGCAAGACTGACAGAGGAGCAGTGCACACGAAGTCTCCATGCTCAGGAATAAGAACTTGTAACTCTGTCCTTTGTGCTCAGTGTCTGTCCATCCCTTCTTTCACCCATTTCCACCTGAATTTTCTCTGCTTCAATCCCCACTGCACTTCCCTACCCCAATCTGCTCAAGCTGTTTGATTCTGGATCCCAGTAATTAGTGTCCGCAGATGGTCTGGCCTGCTGCATTATAAATTCCTTGAAAACATAAACCATATTGAATGCATTTTTATATCTTTTCCAGTCCTCTTGTATGCACAATAAATATTTGTGGAGAAAAATGGCTAGAAGGATGAATGGTTAGAGAAATGGATGGATGAATAAGAATGTAAGTTGTCTTTGCAAATTTGTGGGCTAGCACCTCTATTGATATCCGTCAAGGACAGATAACTCTGAGATGTAAAATATCGTGTAATAATCATGCCTAATAATGATGCTACATCTTCCAGGGAACAGATAAATCTGATAAGGTAGTGTCCATCAATTACTCATAATATGCTGATAATGCACAGAATTTTCCTTTCCACAACAGATCCCGATCCTTGTAGGTATTTAATTCATGGCTGCAGGTTCCTAAGGAAATAGCCTCCTTCTTGGAAAAAAGAAAGCTTAAACACAGAGTGGTTGAGTGATTCTACATAATATCAGGTGGAACATACAGGGTCCATGAAATTAGAGGATGAATCTGTTGTTTATTAAGGTTAGACATGTGACCCCCAACTGTCATTAGCTGAAGACAGCAGGAATTGGGGTTTAATGTAGCTGAGTGCCTTGACTCCAAATATGCCTGATGCCTGCCAACTGGGCTCTGGCAGTGGCCACTGTCACCTCTGGGTACCCCCAGAGATTAGTTTCTGCTGTCTCTGGGTTCTCACTGACTGTGGTCTGGATCTATCAACTCCTACACAGCAATGTGTTCCCTCCAGAGAGAATGCACCAGAGAGAGGAAGAACCCCAAAATAAGACTCAATCTGTGCTGCTGACCTCAGACATTGTACCCTGTCCTCTTCACTTCAGTCTCTTGGGTGGAAGGAAGTGCCTAGATGTCACACATACTCATAAATAAAGAATGGCATAGTCTGAGTAGCAGAAGCTGGGAACTCTGGGGCATCATCTTGCATGTTGAACCCCCAAGACTCCAAGAGGAATACTTTATCAGTTTTCAGGTGTAGTACGATCCAGAATATGACACCAAACAGGAGATCATGGGAAGCAACCTGTCTCAGAAACACAGTCTCCTTTTTCCATTTGGTTGCAATTAGTGGTTACTATTTATTGCTAGAAAGTTCTACCTCACTTGCATCTGGGAGGCATGTAAACTTTCTGACTTTCACTGCTTGTGTTCAAAGCTTATGTGCAAAGACGGTGACAAAGCATTTCTGAGGAATATTCCTACCAACATCTTTCTCACTTAGCATCCAGAGCATATACGTTATGCTGCCCTCCACCCCCAAGCTAGCAGGATGGCCTTCCCCTAAGTTGGGGAGCCACTTGAGAACATGGAGGTACTCAGAAGGAGGGGAATCCTGTTGATGGTTGGTGGTCAGGAAGCCCAGTTCTCTTGTGTCTGGTGTTAGAAATGAATGCTTCGAATGGACTAAAATCCCCTCAGAGTGTATCCCTTTGTGTCTTTTAAAGTGAGGATTTCAGGAGAGATAAAATCAAAGAGATGCAGCATGCTAGAAGAGGAGCAGAGGGAACTTTTAAGCCCCCTTTTGCTTGGAATGGTCATTTGCTTGGCAAGTCCACTGCTCTTGCCAAATCTCCTTAACTCCTTAAGCAAGATAATGACATTTTATTAAAGAGCAATTGCTAGATTATTAGCCAGTAGGCTTAAAACACTGAAGAGTCATCATTCTCCTGCTTCCCTGGGCTCGGATCAACATGGTTTAAGCTGCTTGTGAGACGTGTGGTTTTCTCCATCCCAGCTCGGAATTAACCAATAAATTAGAATAACTAAGTGAGAGAGGGTTCAACACAGGCAGTGTCAAGGCTGGAGGCCAGGGCCCTGGGTCATTCGGAATATGAAACGAAGCATGGTTTATGTTTTATGTTTTATCGGTTTTAAAACAAAGCTAAAGGATAGCATTAAGGATCAAGGTCAGAGTGTTATCTTTTGTGGGGTGAACGGGGTGGGGGTGGCAGGGTCACAGCATATGCCAAAGACTGGGGGCTCCCCCCCTTTCCCCATCACATTTATTTTCTTGAGCTTCTGTCTAATTAATATAAGGCCTTGCTCCAGCACCCTGGCCCTCATTGGGCCTGTCACTCGTTAATCAAGCGACCCTTCTAGCCTTGGGTAATGACCTTGAAAGAATATATCAGCCCATGATGGCGGAAGTGAGGAATTAAATTGTTTCTCTGAGTGCTTATGGTCATTGCTGACAATTTATATCTCACAGCTGCCCTGGGCTGGCCGGCCTGGCCATGTCGTGGCCATCATTTTCCTGGCCAGGAATGGATTACAGGCTGGACAGGGACTGAGCCGGCCTCCTTCCATCTCCATCTTTATGTGCAACCCCTTCCCCCACCATCTTTTAACCACATCTTTGTTTGAGAGGCAGGATTGGGAGCAAGTTAAAAGCTTTGTCTGGAAGGCCATCGAAAGACCAGGGTTTGGGGTGAAATGCATGGCTGTCTGTGCCTTGCTTTGTTTGGGAGCCCACGTAGGTGCCTCTGCTGTGGCTTGACTTGCAAAGTAAGTGCCTGGAGAATGGTATCAGCTTCCAACTCATATGAAACGAATCCCTGGACTTTTAGGAGGACTGCAAAGGGGAGATGATATACAGTGATGGAGCCTAATCCTATTCTGGGTCTTTCTTTCAAAGAAGTCAGGGAGATGTGGGCTACAAGCCTACTCAGCATGGGCCTTCCAGCCTTTTCCCTTTTGTAGTGAAGTTTTGCATCTTAGCTGTGCCTGGGAGTGTAACGCACAGGTTAATGGTGTCCTTTAGCCAGGATTAGTGTTCTTGTTTCTGAAATTGTAAGCCCTGACTAACCAAACTCCTTCTCATCCTCTTCCTCCTCTATTGAAAACCAAGCAAGTAAATTTAAGAGCCATTTTCTGGGGATAAAGATTTTTGTGTTTTGTTTCCCTCCATCACAGTGGGTTCTCTGCATAAATTAAAACTGAAATGCTCCCCAGAAATTAGAATTCAGAAACAAACAGCCACTTAGTTATTTGTTGGTTAGTTAACTTGATTTGGTTTGAATTTCAGACCACAATCAGCAGTGCTCAGGGCATACTCCTGCTCTATGCTTAGTGATCACTCCTTTCAGGACTGGCAAGATATCACAATATAGGGTATCAGGAATTGAACCCAGGTCAGCCAGATGTAAGGCAAATGTCTACCCCTCTGGACTATCTCCTGCACTTCAGCTCACTTAGCTCCTTTTAAAGGACAGAGACTAAATTCAAGACATAGAAAACTAGACTTCAAAGAAGGGAATCGCACAAGGCAAAACCTTCACCAAGTGGGGAGCATGATGATAAGTCAGTATGTGAGTCCCTTCCCCAAGGGCTCCAAACTTGGCACTGAGTCACTGAGTCCTGTCACTATCAGACTTGTTAAGTAGTGTATTTTGACCTTCTTTGACTCCTGCACTTCGACCTTCTTCCTGAATCCACGATGGGACTTCTCTAGGTCATAACTCACCCTCCAACTTGAGTTCCAGCCTTCTGGTATAGAATGGCTGTTGGTGACAGTGAGGGAAATGGGAAGATTTCTGTCTCCTTGCTGGACGTCGCTATGATAAATTGGATATTTATCCATTCTGCCTGTGGCCCATGGGGGAAAGATGGTTCACAAACATAGAAAACACAGACATACCTCCAACACACAGCAGACATTGAGAAAGAACACTGGTCATATTACCTCTGAGAAGGTTCCCATTGAGATCTCTGAGCTTTGAATATGGAGGTTCAGGGAAGGCATGGCCTTTAGATGCTTCACCTTACAGAGAATGGGCTCTACCAGGGGTAGGGTGAGTGTGTTGAGTGATAGAAATGTCTTCCCTTACTCTGCTTAGAACTTCTAAGCTAGGTGGTTCTTCAGTCTTCAGGACTTAAGATAGAACTATGTGCTACAAGAATGTTTCCTTAAGATAATGTTGGCTTCATAGAAGCATTAAGAAGAATTTTCAGTTTATTTTAGGGAGCTTTATTTTGTTTTATTTTTAGATTTTGGAAGACCTTGAGGTATGGGCACTACATCTTTCTTGAAGATTTGGTAGAAGTGCTAGTGAAATTCATCTGGTCTTGGACTTTTGTCCTTAGGTGTTTATTTGTTTATTTATTTTGGTTTTGGTATTATACCCACTTGTACTTAGGGCTCACTCCTGGTTCTGTCAGGGATCACTTCTGGCCAGACCCAGGGAACTATACATTGTGCCATAGTTTGAACCCAGGTTGGCCACATATAAGGCAAGTGATCTACCTACAGTCTCCTCTAAGTAAATTTCATTAGTTAGTTTTATTTTGGGGCCACACCCAGTGGCATTCAGAAATTACTCCTGGCAGGCTCAGGGATAATATGGGATGATGGGGATAATATGGGATGATGGAGATCAAATTCAGGTTGACCACGTGCTAGGCAAATGCCCTACCTGCTGTGCTAT